>NQII01007516.1:0-37327 GCA_002778355.1 Clitarchus hookeri
CATATGAGGGATCATAGCAGGACCAAGCAACTGCGGGAAAACTTGTGTCCTTGTGCTTCTCCTGGAAGAACCCAACGGCCTGCGTTTCGAAAATGTGTACCTATACTCGAAATATCTTCATCAGCCAAAGTACTTTCGACCATCGCAAATACTAGAAGCCGTTGCCGGCTTCCATTATAACTATGCGGTTGTGTAACCAAGCGAGACTTTACAGAACTCTGTATTTACTTTCGACGACATGGCGTGTGAGAAACAGGCGACCATACAGCAGTATTTCAGCATGGGACGCCATGTAGCAGTGGATTCTATTTACCTATGCCAAACATATTCACGAATGCCTAAACAGCTTCTACATGACAATGCGAATTTCCTAGTCCTATTTCGTATGGACAACCTGAATTTAAGCTACGTCTACTCGGACCACGTTAACACCGACATGATATTCGACAAATTTAAAGACCTGTGTGCATGTTGCTGGCACGAACCTCATGGGTTTCTAGTTATAGCAAAAGAGTTTCCACTTGAAAAGGGAGAGTACCATAGGGGTTTCGATCAGTTCATTAGAGTGCACCAGTAAAGTATGAGCTACTCAGTATCCCAGTTCGGCCATAGCTGTCTGAAGCAGACGCCAGAATGCTGTATTATTTCTACTTTTGACAGGACCTGTAGTTTCGGAGGAAAACGAGCAAAGAATTTAGGCAGTGAGAAACATGATGGCGATGCCGCAAAAGTATCCTTCATCCGCAGCGTTACCTCGTTGGCGTTGGGCCAGTAGCGACACTTCAAACCAGTATTGAGATGCAGTTGCGCACATAAATTGCAGGTATGCCTCGAATGCCAGAGGTGCCGACACTGCAAACCAGTATTGAGACGCATTTGCCCACATTATAGGCAGGTATTGAGCGAAACACTACCTTAGAGACAGCTCTGAGCAGTGTCGGAGAGCGAATAGCCTTCTGTGTTCATATGACCGTGTAAAGCGAATTACGCCCATTGGCCGATTACATTAAGCAACTGTCTGCGGAGGGTGGGAAGTTCTCCACGGTGGAAGGACGCATCTTCGATGCCAATGTACTTACCACGAACATGGATTTGAGGCTTGGCACCTGAAACTAAAAGGTATCCCACCTGACCACCGTCACAACCGGGGATGCACTCGAAGACGTGGAAGGTAGGCTGGCCGGCACCACAAACGTACCGTCTACCAATACGGAGGCCCAGCTGAACAAACTATTTGATGATATATTTACACTGAACGTGTTAGGGGCTAGGATATCGGCCTTGGAGGTGAAAATTACCGACGTGGGGGAGAAAGGTAAAAGCGAGAGTACTAGCAGGCCTCACAGCGTTACTGGACAGGCAACTTAATGTAAAGACCGAGTGCATGGTACCCCCGAAGCTGGAATCAAACCTCGTCACCATGGAAGGCCGTCTGTTTGCCAACAGGAACGTACTGTACACCAAGTTGGACGCCCAGCTGAGCAACGTATCCGGCAATGAAGGGTACTCGGCATGTTAGGCGGTGCGTTCGCAGCTGTGGAGAAGAAAACAAACGATGTAGGCGATTAAGTTAGCGGTCTCGCTGCGAAAATAGACAGTTTCCTTAATGAAAAAGCCTCGAACGACGTGGGCGAGCAAGTTAGAGTTCTTGCCGCGAAACTAGGCAGTCACCTTAATGACACGACCACGTTGGAAGAAATAAGTAAGAAGTTAGATGTGAACCTCGGTGCCATCAGTACGATGTCACACACGAGCAAGGCTCTAGCTCGCTATTTTTCATGCCTGGCGTGTCTCTCTTGGGAACCGCTGCAATCTATCCACTGCTTCAGTGCGGCCCCACTCGTGTTAGTGGGCGCGTTGCGTTGAGGGTGTATATATTTGTCATGGCAGGGGTCTCTCTTGGGACACATCTGCCCCCTCCCCTGTGAATGCGGGAGCGCGAACTTATGCACTCATTCCACATCACTACTGCAGCCCCCCTCTCCAAGAAATGGAATGCTAGAGTGTGACATTTAAATGTTCATCTGTCCATTCCTTCACAGCGGTACCCTCCCCCTCATCATAATGGAACACAAGAGCATGAAGTTGTTTTACATAAGCTCTAGCCACTATATCACTGTGGACCCCCAATTCCAAATATCATCTACTTCCAACGTCCCCATGGCAGGCGTCTCTCTTGGGACACCTCTGCCTCTCCCCTGAGAATGCGGGAGTGCGATGTTTTACCATCCAATCTAACCACATTGCTACTGCGGGCCTCATAGAAATGGAATGCTTGAGCATGACATTTAACTTGCCACCTAAGGCGTCTCTCTTGGGACATGTCTGCCACCTCCCCCTGTGAATGCGAGAGTGAGAAGTTGAGCTCTACCCATTGCATCTCCGCATCACCCTTGCTATGGAATGCGGAGCGTGAAGTCCCGTAGCCCGAGGCTATGTCCTGGAGGATGTCTCTGTTGGGAGCAGCCATCGGCATGTGAATGGAAGAGCATAGAGTTGCACTCTATCCATTGCGTCATCATGGCACAACCTCCTAGAATGCCAGTGCATGACATAACGACTGGGGCGGCATCTTTGGGAGCCACAACCCACAGGGTTGACTCCTAAACATTGGCTTAGGGAGCCCCATGAACAAACATGGCCGCCAGGGAATGAGCTAGAAAAAATAATATTTTAGAACTTTTGAAATGTTAAGAAATTTTTTTAACTTTTGAAATATTAAATCAATCTTTTAAAAACATTAATTTTTAAAAACAAATTTTGTAAAAATTAATAATAAACAAAGGTTTTTTGAAAAAAAAATTTTGCAAAATTTTGGAAAATTTTAGAATTCTGTCACATTTTGGTTAATTATGGCACTGGCTGCATATATGGCGGCGGTTGAAGAGAAATGCAAACACATGAAGTTTTTCATTTCCTTACCAAGCTTCGGTGTCCCTGTGTCCCTGTCATGCCGCTGCCACAGAACCAACAATTACTATCTACTTACCACTACTTAAAATTACATTCGTGAATGATATCGCTCAACTATAACATGCTTCTGAGAAAGGAGGAGGGTGAAATCATACCATTTCCTACCCTTCCACCATCTTTAAAATCTTTTCAAAGAAACTGACACGGGATGATATATCATATACCATTTTTAAAAACAAATTATTCGNGAGAGGTGGGTGAAATCATACCATTTCCTACCCTTCCACCATCTTTAAAATCTTTTCAAAGAAACTGACACGGGATGATATATCATATACCATTTTTAAAAATAATTATTCGAAAAAACATATTTTTTTACACACTGCTGTTTAATGGATATTAGAGTACAAACTTTGTACTAAGACACAATTGCATTGTTAATGTAAATATGAGAATAACAAACATTATATATATATACACGTCCTATAATTTCGCATGTGTTTGCACATGTTATATCGTAAATGACCTATTATTCATCAGGTAGTGAGTTCGATCCCATCTAAGAACACCGGGAGCTTAGCGAGGATAGGCTTTTTAGAAAAATTCTGCTTCAGATCTTCAAGGATAACTTCTGATATTATAATTTATGCACACAAAAGGGACAAAGGTAGTTTCGCTTTGCTGTCATCGTCAAAGTTTTCTTCGGGAAAGAATAATATTAAAAAACAACGAAAGTAAACCGCCGGTATATTTTATCGACTTACACAGAAAGTGTAGCAAATTGTGGACAAAAATGACCAGTCTTCTTGAGCTATAACAAAATACTCTTAACAAATAATCATTACATCTTATACTATTCAAATAAATAAAGTAACATGAGACAGGAAGGATATCTTTAGAATAGCGAAATAAATCTATGGGGGAACATAGTTTACTTGACATATATTTTGAGGTAATGTTCACGATCTTTGTTTGAGAAAAATACTTTTCTTTTCATTAGAGACGAAATCCCAGTGCTCTGCCGTTAAATTCAGGAACAAACCAGCCTTAGCATTGACCCAGATGACTGGAACCAGATTTGTATCTTATGTGAAAAATTTCCAAACGTCGGTTTACAACACGCACCTCAATTAACATAATCAAAAGATTTCTATACATAGCACTAGTATAACATACGTATTCCGGTCGGAAATGATTACAGTAACAAGAGTGTCTGTCAGTTTTGGCGTGTAATCTGCCAGTGTCCATTTTTAGATTCTGGTATCCGTCCGTAAATTCAATATGGATTTACTTGCAAACTCCGTTGCTAAGTGTTTCTCACATTAGTCTAGCTTTTTGAAATGATGCGGTGATAAACTGTAATAAAATATTTGAAAGTTAATTTGGGCAATATATTTGCCACCAAACTGAGGTGCAATATTTTTTAACCAATGACATGTCTTGAAGATAATTATAATTTTGTTAAACTCTTTTGAGAATCAACATGTGAAACTTACACGGATACAGATAAAATTCCATCTAAAATTATTTCCAAATTATAAAAAATGTTACGTTTCTTAGCAGCAATTTCACGGGAATACACCGAACTTAGAAATCACTTCTTGATACTGTCATAACAGCGAGATATCAAGTGTCGTGCCTGTTTACCACTCAACGAATATTAAAATCTGTCTTGTATACTTATTTCTCGAAAATGATGGAATTAAAGGAAATAAGTAAAGACGATATTGTCCATAAAATTTTGAAGAGTGGATAATTAATCCGTATAAAAACAATTGTAATTCCATGTCAAAAAATCAGTATGAAAAAGTGCTCTAACCTCAGCTGTATTAACAAAATTATTTGACGAATGTGTTAGATTTTTTGTTTAAAACCATAATTTGTTATATTAATATTATCGATAAAATAATGTGTCAATCTTAATGAATTTCCTTTTATGTTTCTTATAAATAAGTGGTTGAGTACAAATTTAAAGGTGTGTACCGCCCTTAGGCCATATTTTCGTAAACGTTCTCTAAATAATCTTATCAAGGTCAACTTTCAGACGAAGTTTTTAGTCAAGTTCCCATTCCCGCGCTATTTGCAAGGAAAGAAATACAAAATTCGTACTGCAAGAATTTTTTCCAAAGTTAAAGTAACGTTTACACTTTGAAATAATTACTTTATCTGTGTATAGTCACTATGTTATTTATATATATTAATATGGATATGGATATTTATCTGTGTATTGGCGAGATTAAAGCAAGCATTAGCGCTACAGTAAAATTATTTCGTGATTTTAAACGTAATGCTATACATACTAATAGCGTGTTATCTGATTGTGTAAAAAGTCGAGAATACGTTTCTATTTTATCAGCAAGATCTTGTCCTATTTGCTAGGAAGAAATAATACACAGTGAAAATTGGATACACACGTATTAAACAATTAGTAAATTGTAAATTTTCTGTTATCAAACATTTATAAGAATATATCCGACAATAAAATTATGACAGAAAAACGACGAATTTCTGCAGAAGAATTGAAGCCGGGACTTAAGGAACCGTCCTAGTATTCTCCAGGAGAGTCTTCGGAAAACACTTCAAAACCGAAATCACTTTGGCCGGACAGGAAATTGAAACCAAGCCCTACCGAACGCTAGTCCATTCCACTACCATTGTGCCTCCTCGTAATATGAAGGAAAAAGTGAAACGCCATTTCCTTTTCACCAGCTTCCTAACACAGTGACACGCCCAAAGATGTAATATAAAATTTTTGGAAATTAACTGTGACAAAATCAAATAATTATTTATTTATTACGAAGCACACATTGCACTAGATAAATTTACATCGTGTATATCAAAAGGCGAATAGGGAAACAGAATTTAAATTTTAAAAACCATCTACCTTCTACAACTTCTACAATACCTACCAATTTTGGTCATTACTCCCTTATATTCCGGAGGTAATGTTCGGGTCCAACTAACTCCACAGGTGATGGATTTCACTATTCAATGCTAATACTGTTGGAGATCTCCGTAGCGAGATCTGGCATCTGAAACCTTTTGNGGTTCGGGTCCAACTAACTCCACAGTTGATGGATTTCACTATTCAATGCTAATACTGTTGGAGATCTCCGTAGCGAGATCTGGCATCTGAAACCTTTTGTGAGAAGTAAAACAAGTTTGTCATAGAAGGGTTTGTGAATATTATATTACATGATTCTCAACCAAGATCACCAAATTCATTAACACGGAATGGTGAAACTCATCACCACTGGTGTTAATTGGGCCCGAACCCATAACCTCCAATATATAAGGCAACAATGACCAAACATGGACGATATTACACTACTCCTAGTANAACGTGGATGATATTGTAGAAGGTAAATAGTTTTAAAATTTTCAGTTCAGTAGCCCTATGCGCATTTTTACTTAAACGATATAGTAAAATTCCTGAGCTCAGTTAAAAAATTCGTGCACAAACCAGACGTAGCACACTTTCATCTGATCCGTTTGTAGTGTATAATCACGAGAAATGTTTCAAAATATAGGTTTACCGCATGCACCTATACCAACATAAATAAAATGTTTGATACTCGCAAATACCATACCTTGCATTTCCCTTTCCATAAATAGCTAAGACACTTCTCCTACTGTCGTATGTTTGGAAAGCGCCCTAATTCTGGACAAATAAAATCCGTCCATAAAGTCGTTATGGATTTTCTTGCAAACGCAGTGGCTGAACATTTTTCTATACAGTTAAGCTTATCGCTAACAGGGTCTGGAGGAAATACCTTTATTACATTAACTATTTTGTGTGAAAAAAATTAGTATTAAAATATAAGGATTGATGACACTTATGAATTATTAAACCCACTCCTGAGTATTTATGTATAAAAATTTAAGTGAGCAAAATTTTTCATCTCAAATTGTTACAGGCTTATTGAAAATCATAACATTTCTCCGCAGCTCTTTCATGGAGAAGTATGAATCCTAGAAATCAGCCCCTAGATGCTATCGTATCCATGTGATAACTAGACTTAAGTGTAGTCAACGCTCAAAAGGCATTGCAAACCTTTGTTTCCTATTAGAAGTGCCGTTTCCTCGAACACTTTGGGGTTTAAAATACCGGCCTTTCTTTGCCAGATGCTAATTTTAAATGGGAAGTCCCAAATTAAAGAAATTTCGCTTCAGTGCGTTAATTTTTCGGTTCGTTAATTTTAAAGACAGTCGTCTCCAATAAAAAGTAATACTTATGAATTTTTTAGAAGACGATTCCTACGGGCGAATATTTTTAATATAGAGAGGTTGATTGTACTTTTTTGTAATACATAAATTTTAAAAATTTCTTTAAAACAGGTTATACATGTTATGGAAACATCACCGATGTAGAGAACGTCTCCTTAAAAAAATTCGTGATGCATATATTCGGTTTGAAACGTCTATTTATAAAGTTTATGCACGGAGAAAGGCGAAAGATCCCCAAAATGGGATTTTCTATTTAATTTCACAGGTTCTAGCAGGTATGCTAATAGTGAAATAGTTCCATTACATTTTACAAGCTGATAAATAATGTGGATAAAAATAAAATTAAATTTCCTTGTCAAATAAATATGCACGAAATAAGGATTGTAACCCAAGATATTTCTCAAAATAAGTGAGTTTTTTAAATAAAATTTATGAAACTGTTTCATAATTTGTTTTGTTTCAAGTGATCAAGATAATAACTGTTATATTCTGATATAAATTTCTAAAATATTTTAAAAATTTCGTAGTTTGTACCGCCAAAGATTTGTACCGCCATTAGGAATCACTTAGAACATAAGTGGTTACATATTCTTAGACCTAATTTTATAAGATAAACCTGCAGTCGAAGTTTTTTGATTGAATTGATATTTATCCTATACATACGAGGGGCGAACTATTGGCATGAGTCATTCTTTCCAAACGTTATTGGAAAAAATCTCACAAATATTTATTATTTGTTGAAATTAATAATGAACATTACGTATTATTATTTTATTATAAGTTATACATATTTATTTATTTACGGACCACAAAAAAACTGTCAGCACGGCAGTCATAACATTTCAGTGTGCTCAAGGCTCTAAATTAAATCGTTACTTTGGAGTTGCGTTGGAATATAGATCAGATACGTTTGAAATTGCCATATTATTGGGACATTGACAAAAGTCTTGTGAACCGAAAGGAAACTTCTGCAGATGACCTTTGATATATCGTGTATTGTCTTAACTGTGCAAACATATCTCAAGTCGTTGAAGTATGTTTAATCGTTCTGCGCGCATGAATATGTTGCAACACCTGTGTTTGCGATCAGTTCACGTATGTCGTGCCGTCGCTAGTATAAAAGCACGGTGATCGGCAGGAAGCAGGCACACTGAGACAGTTGCAGCATACAGCCACAACGCCATTTCAACATGCAGTACAAAGTTATGATCTTCTTGGTGGCCCTCGGGCTGGTGCAGGTAACTAATATTTTTCTCAGTACTTCTTAAGTTTTGCCTCTGAATTAACTGTTACGAGCCAGGTTTTTTTTAATGGAAGAAATATATTATTTCGCCAAATGGGGAATGATATTTTTTTTTTAGAAATATCCATTACCATCACACTTACACTAATGTCTCTGAAACTTCAACAAATCTGTTTGTCAGAAAATGATAACCAGAAATGTTTACGTCATATTATTTAGACTTAGCCGAAATGTTTCCTTAGTTATTTGGGTTGTTTCTCTTATACGATCACACACTCGCTCGTTTCACAAATTTAATTTCAATAAATAAAAAAAATTTGAAATCTGTATATGATTCAACGTGAACTGCGAGCGTATTACCATATTTATGTCCAAAAACTATATTTTTTACAGTTATCTTTCTAAACGTCGCGTCTACAATATCATTTTTTACAAGTTATCGTTTTTATTTTAATACCTATATTTTTATAGATGTTAGCTGTTCACTAATCCCAAACATAATTTCCTGGTCACCAAATCACTGGAACATTTTATGATTTGTTCACCGGACTATAACTTTCTCGTAAAAATTCAGTAGTAAAATATTCTCCTAATAAATTAAATTTTACAAATAAATTTTAAATCGTACGGAATAGGCAGTCATGATGTTTAAAAGAGTCCAAAACAGTCTTTCAGTGGCTTTTCTTATATATGTGATAAGGTTCTAACTGACTTTGGTAACAAAATTCGGCCTAGTACAACTTGATTCTGAAATTAAAGTGACCTTTTGAGAACTGCCGTAATCATCAAGTAAGAAAGAAAATTACTTCTACATTAAGATAATTGGAGTATTAAGTTTCCCCTTTTCTACTGACCCACCAAACATATTATTCGCCTACTAAGAATGTACCATTGTTACCAAAGCTACAGAATTGTCGAAAACATATCTTAAGTGATTTTGTGTACCTTGGCTTTGAGATGACAACATTGTAGTATCTAAATTTGCACCATTTAGGCAACTATTTATATCAAAAAATTTTACATAAATTTTTTTGAAAATGGTTTTGACGTTTACGTAATGAAAATCTACTCGTCTTAATGTGCAATAACTATGAAGTTCAAGATGTTGGTATGATCACGAATCACAAATATTTAATATTACCCCACACCAGGTACGTAACATTTTAAAGGGTTGAACAAATACAACGGACATATTTCGAAACTTATAAACGTTACACTTGTATCGCTGGTGTATATAGCTGAAGGACGTTACAAAACATTCCAGCCACTATCGTGCCTATTGGCGCCTCGTTATTTGAGCAGTATGTATAATAAATTTGTGTGTCTCAATAAAAAATTTGAATTAAATATTTGATCTGTTCGTTATGATGGAATAACCACATTCAATGGATACAACATAAAACTCAAACTTCTCATGAATATTTATATACAGAAATATATAAATATAGAAAAATACATATTTGGATACAGTGCTTTCTTACTAACGATTTAGACTTTTAAAAATATAAAATTGGTAATATATTACACTTATATGAATTAAGAAAATAACTTTATTTATTATCTTTAGAGAATACAACCATCTATTTTATGAAAATATTTGGGGAATTTGATGGAGACTTGATGGCCATTTTGTGGACAACTGCCATCAGCTTAATAAACGTTTCGATACAGACTTTCCTGTCCCCAACTAACCGAAAGATATAACATGCCTTCATGAAGTACAAATTCTCAACTATTCGCTGATTCTTCACACTTTTTTAATCACACGTTTTTGAAAAATCATCCCATGTATTAGGTTATTTGTAGTTTCCTAAATACATCACGTATAACAAGCATTAAATACATATGTTAATTTTCGTAAAATGGAATATTAACTTGCATTGTAATTATAAATTATTATCGTTCAAATCTTATATGTGATATTAATAAATACATGTAGAAAATATATGTGTTGAGAGACATGCCCAGTATAAAATAGTACTTATGTAGAATATTATTATACTTGAGTGGACAAGCATGCGGTGTGTTGTCCATTCGATGTAGGTTTCTAGACTCGGTCAAGCTTTGTTTGCATGAGGCGGAGGAATATCCTCGAAGAAGTACTATGGCAGAGACCCAGAAAAGTTGGAAGTAGATGTGCATGGATTATAAGAGTGTTTGTGGCGTGTGCTTGTAGGGGATCGCCGAGGCCACAGTGAATGTGACCAACTCCAGCGACGTGGTTTCGTACATCAACACGACCAATCAGGCGATGGCGAACTTGACCACGGCACTGGAGAGCGGAATGGTCGCGGCGCTAGCCAACGCTTCGAGCGCCATGAACAACACCATTTCCCAAATGCAGGCGCTGAAGAACGTTTCAGATACCGCCGTGACCAATATTACCTCATCCGTAGTGAGTGGCATGTCTAACCTAGCCAACAGCATGATGAACATATTTACCGGCTGAGGCCTGGGTTCGAACGCAAGGAGAGAAGTAGCAAAGTAGCGTGTATATGGTGGTTGAATAAAACATTTTACTCTTCTAATGAGTGTACTAATTATAACATTCTGTGTACCGGAGTGATCACTGGTCTGTGCTCCGGAGTAGATCTCCTGCACTCCTCAATGTTGTAACACATTCTTCTTATTCATTATGACTCCTCTGCATGGGTGGAAAAAAATATGAGAATACTTTTAATTAAAATTTATTACTTGACACAGTACTTCCTCTCTCGCTTTGGAGATGAATGCACATAATAAGATGTTGTGAATTTACTGCCGTACCTGCTACCAGTCCAAATTATCCTACAGTTAAAGCATTTCGAGCCTGTACAAGATTCTATTATTAACAGTAAGTAGCACATTATTTTGTGAAGATATTCCTATTCAGCATCATTTTACTTCTACTAATACTACCATAACACTACTCCTAATACGCTTCTTCTTGTGTTACTACATAAACATCTGATACCAATTCACTAAGGCATCTACTATACTACTAATTCCACTACACTACTACTTGTTATTTGAAGTTGAGCTATGCTACAAGTCGCAGGTGTTATTTCAACTACAAACTGTTAGTTGCAATTACATTATATTACTTCTGATGTGGCTGGGTTCCAAAACACCTAAAGTGTGATGACAGTTTAAGGAAAATAAATCAACCCTGTGTAAAAAATTGAAAAATACTGAGAGGAGGAGAACATTCTCCCGGTTATGATATTATGGGTTCTAATACCCGAGTACTAGTTGTCGGGAAGTTAGAACTTATATTTTAACACCATAGGAAATACTATTATGGTTTACATAATATACATTCGATAACAGGTTTGATATTCCCAGGCTGTATATCCGTTTGAAAATGCAGCATATTAGTATTTAAAAAGTATGCAAAATACAAACCTGTGAATAAGGCATTTGAAATAATATGAGATAATTCTAAAACTAATAGCTTAAGGATTTGAACTGAAATAACACAATAATAATCATGATTGTAAGCAATTTTGCTAGAAGATAAACTATACTAGTTTCGCCCATGGTGTCAGGATATAAAGCAAAACAAGTCGAAATATATATGTCGACCAGCATATTCCTAGACCTCAAACAAATTACACACTGCATGAAAAATGTGGCGAAATTATGTTTTGTAGTGAAGAATCAAGATTAATAAGAAAATGTTTGAAAAACTATTCTAAACAAACTACTCATGATGACCTCCGAAACATAGTGCAACAGTTGAATTGCATCCCTCTAGCAGAATATAACACGATATATTTCTAAATTTATAGAATATTTTTCATGTATTTTTAAAACTGTTGTTTCCTTATAAATATTGAGAGAATTAATTAATAGTTTATATTAAAGGAACATGATACGTTATGGGGAATTATAAATAACGTTTTTTAATATCAAAAACACTTCTAAAAAAAAATCTTTCTTTAATAACTATGGTATCAAGATGCAAATTTAAACAGTGATGCTAAATTCAAATGTTGACGGTGTCTATAATGTTTAGGTATTCAAATATGAGACATCAACGCCATGCTTCATATCCTTCTATCTGGTGGTCCGTCCGACATGACATATCTTTTAAAGATTGACAGAACATTAAATTCATTAAATAAATCAGGTAATTTCAGAATATTTCAGTTCTCTTATTAATGCTGGCTGTCACCTAATTTTTCCAAATTAGAGATAGGTTGCTGCACTTCAGCATGGCGTCTTCCAGCAATGTTGTTGCCCCTGAATCATTGGAGTTATTCAGATTTTTGCAGTCCTCAGTATCCGTAAATTGTTTAATATGTTACAAATATACGGCACGAAAATGTTTAAATTATAAAATTTCCGTCAGGTTGAAAATTAATATTTTACTTTTTCGTATAGTGAGCGATTATCGTGTTGTTTGTGTTGGCAGTGAAATAAATGTAACGTTTCATGAAGCAAACATTTACCTTCAAAGCTTCTTCTAAATTTTTTTTTATTCGGTTCTCCATATACGTGCGCGTAAATATTTTCTGCTGTGCACTGATACCTAGGTTCTAAAGTAATTAGCATTTGTAAGAATTGTTCTTTAATTATTGATTGTCGTGTTCTTTGTTCTTTAATTATTGATTGCCGTGTTCTTGACCCAGTGTCCTGAAAAATATGTTGGCTCTAAATTATTTTGCTGTTTTCCAGTCTATCTACTATAGAAGGAAACACTATCATATAATTTGTTTACTTTACATAGCACATTACTATTTCATAAATTTTTCTCTAGATACGAGCTATTCTCTCATGGCAAGTCATCTCTCCTTCGTCACAGAGTAAGTAAGTAAACAGAAACGAAATGGCGTGTCGGTCCCTTTGATATGTGAGTACCCACTCTCTGATTGGCTACGCGAGGTTCTGGAATGGGCCTTGTGTGCGATTGGCTACTGTGCATCGTGGAAGCTTACCTTGCTGGCAGGGCTGCTGATTGGTTAGTACGAGACCAATTGCGACAAAGAGACAGCGTTCCGTCATTCTGCTGGCACGTGTGGCTGGATTTCGCGGAATAAGCGGCTATTCACCCATCTTTACTCAAGTACTCTGTGTCTTCGTGGTGAAAAGGCCACACAGAGTGCGACAGTTCACTACTGGTGAAGCGTCAACCATTCCCTGAGTTCCTTGGCGCCGATTGTAATAATGAAGATACTGTCGTTTTAGATCATTTTGTAAACACCAATTCTCTCATTTTTTCCAGATCCTCATTTAATTAGGCAATGTTTATCGTTGACCTACCTTATCTTTTTTTTTCGATTCATGTGTTAAGGAAATATATAAATAGTAATTTTTTTTTCCTTTATCACAACCAGTGGTCTGTAGCTGTAGTTTCCTTACGAAACAGTATAAATAATTTACAATGTAGAACAATTACAAAGTTTGACACTAAATCAGCCTTAACACGACGCGAGATACATGCAATGGCAAAGCAGATCGCGTACATCAGATATATGTGTATGTAATATACTCAGGAGAGTTTTGTAGGGATCGAATGGCTCTATTGGTCTTTCTCTTTCTGTCATAAGGCGCCTATACATTAATCATAGTGGTAGTGGGTCAGCAAAGAATATAGTCAGGTATCAGGCGAAAAATTTTCATGGTGAATAATTAAAATGTTTTGTTTTGGATATGACTATTTTGCAAAATGCCCCATTTATTTCATGTATTTAGATATACACCAAATATGGTCACCATTAAATACCAAACAAGTATTTAAACTGAATAGAAATATCTACAAGAATACCTTTTAATTAAAGAGAGAATTACTCCATAATACAGATTTGATCTTTGAGATCACATAAAAATGTATTAAAACCCCGTAGAGAAATTTACGTATACTTTTCCTATTTCATATTAGCCCCTCCCACCCCCCTTTTTCTCCCTCCTTGTCACCCCATTCTCGCCTATTATCGACCAAACCTCCAAATTCTGCAATAGGAAGAGAGTTCTGTGCTGAATTGTTCCCTTTCTGCTTCGCGCTCGAAATGCAAGACGCCAACCGTGATATCTCCAACATTGCTCTCTCGAACATTTTTCCACATTCATGAAGTGTAAATACCGTCCCTTGGTAACGCTTACTTAAGTTATTATCATATGAGCTGAACATACATGCATATATCTGAAGACTAGCNATACCGTCCCTTGGTAACGCTTACTTAAGTTATTATCATATGAGCTGAACATACATGCATATATCTGAAGACTAGCATCTTTGTCTCACACGAATGAAGAACACGACTATATCTAATACTTAGAAACCTGAAGAATTCGCGGATTCATTTTGGGACAAGCTAGAATTCAAAACACATGCGTTTATATAACTTTAGANTAGAAACCTGAAGAATTCGCGGATTCATTTTGGGACAAGCTAGAATTCAAAACACATGCGTTTATATAACTTTAGACATTGGCTCACACTGTGTTTTATTCCGCGTGGAGAACGCTGGCCCAATCGTCGCCTTCCACTGCGACAGCAGGCAACCAATGTGCGTTGGTATCGACATATGTGTACATACGACTGTAGATTATAGCCTGAAGAACACCGAACTCGCTATCTATCCAGGTCTCTACTAATAATCTATGATTACGAAAGCTTAGTAATTTAAGTAGATACATTTTTACAGAATTTTTAATTAATTAAAGTAAGAAAGCTGCGATATTTGCCAAGTAAATTATGTATAGTAAATGTATGTTTGTATACCACTTCTTAAAATTAAATTCTTAAATTATAACTTTCAATTATAACCTACATCTGTGAAGATTGTAGGGTGGAAATCATACCCTTTCTTACCCCCTCTTCCCCGAAAACTTTTCAATAACACTGATATATATACCATTTTGGAAAGACAATTATTCAAAAACAAATATTTTACACAATGCTGTTTCATGGATATTAGAATACATACGTTACACTATGACCCAATTGCATTGTTTATGTAAGCATGCGAATACTAAACAGAAATTATATATATATAAGTACGTGTCCTAAAATATCGCGTTTTTGTATATGTTATATCATAACTTACCTATTATTCATCAGGTAGTGAGTTCAATCCCATCTAAGACCACCGGTAGCCTAGCGAGGATAGGCTTTTCAGAAAAATTCTGCTTGAGATCTTCATACATAACTTCCGATATTATAATTTATGCACACAAAAGGGACAAAGGTAGGATCGTTTTGCTGTCATCGTCAAAGTTTTCTTCGGGAAAGAATAATATTAAAGGATAATGCAAGTAAAACGCCGGTATATTTTATCTACTTACAGAGAAAGTGTATCAAATAGTGGACAAAAACNTAAAGGATAATGCAAGTAAAACGCCGGTATATTTTATCTACTTACAGAGAAAGTGTATCAAATAGTGGACAAAAACGACCAGTCTTCTTGAGCTTTAACAAACTACTTTTTACAAATAATCATTACACCGTAAAGTATTCAAATAAATTGAGTAACATGAGACAGGGAGGATAACTTTAGAATTCCGAAATAAATCTATGGGGGAACATAGTCTACTTGACAATATTTTGAGGTAATGTTCACGAACCTTGTTTGAGAAAAATTCTTTTCTTTTCGTAAGTGACGAAATCCTAGTGCTCTGCCGTTAAATTCGCGAACAAAACAGCCTTGGCATTGACCCAAATAACAGATGCCTGAATTTTATCTTCTGATCAAGAGTAATATTACAAAACATCGGTTGACAACATGCACCACCACCAACATATTCAAAATTANTTTTATCTTCTGATCAAGAGTAATATTACAAAACATCGGTTGACAACATGCACCACCACCAACATATTCAAAATTATTCGATAATTAGCAGTAGTATAACATACGTATTCCGGGTGGAAATGGCTACATTACCAAGAGTGTCTGTCAGTTTTGGCGTCTTTTCTGAAAGTGTCCAATTTCGAGATTGTCAAATCCGTCCGTAAATTCGTTACGTTTGTCGGTTTTGAACTGTGTCGGACGTACTTAAGTTAGATGCATAATGTTTAATGAAGTTTTAGTTGTTTTAATTGTAAGTATTCACAGAGCTACGCTCTTTCAGTCACTCTTGAGTACAACTACACATTTTATTTAGAGACNGTTTTAATTGTAAGTATTCACAGAGCTACGCTCTTTCAGTCACTCTTGAGTACAACTACACATTTTATTTAGAGACTTCAGGGCCATTTTGTTGACAGTGTCAATCCGTTTAAGAAACGATTCGAGGCAGGCATTTCAGTCGCTAACGAACTNTTCAGGGCCATTTTGTTGACAGTGTCAATCCGTTTAAGAAACGATTCGAGGCAGGCATTTCAGTCGCTAACGAACTGAAATACCTGACATGCCAACATAAAGAGCAAATTCTCCACTACCTTCCGCTGTAAAACATTCTCTTGAGTTTCTCGTGAATGATGCGTGTTCTAGCAGTATTCTTGACGTGTGCTTCTAGGTTTTCACCGCGCTCACAGTGAGCGTGAACATCTCCGACAGCGACTAGCATAACGACACGCTGGAATGGTTCGAAGCAACCAACCAGACGATCAGCAACATCCGGAAGATCTCCGGCAACGCGTCTGCGTCATTCTGGGAGGGCGTGGCCCGACTGGACCAAGACCGAAGAGCAATAAATGGCGAATGTGACCTTCAGCCAGCAGGTCAAGGAGTTCGTGGAGCAGGTCGAGCAGTATCTCAAGGGCCCTCGATACTAACGTGAAGGGGGGAACTGTCCTCGCTTGACTCTAGCGCGTCGCGAGGCTTTGTTGAACGCGAGCAAGGAACTGGAGGCCAAGGCGAAGGCGTGGGGTAACTTCTTCGCGGGTCTCTGGAACCAGACTCAAGCCAACTTGACAAGCGTCGTAGCCAACGCCACCCGCTGACATGCAGGCGGCGAGGAACGTTTCTGCTGCCATCGCATCCCACATTGGCCAAGGCATTTGCCACGGCTATCACGCAGGGGTTGACTAATTTAAACAACACGTGGAGCATAATGAGCGGCTGAGATCTGGGCTCGAATCTAATCGATGAGTAAAGCAGACAGTCATTGGTTGTGGAATAAAACATTTTGCTGAGCTACAGTGTGTTCTAATATGAGTATACTCTGCATCCGAGTGACGACAAGTCTGTTCCCTGGAGTAAACGTCCGGCTGCTCTCAACTTCAGCAACCATTCCTCTTATCCATTACGACCCTTCCGCAGAGACGGAATATGTATGAGATTGTTCTTGACTAAAGTTCATTATTAATACAGAAGTTTCTCTTCTGGTATTTGCATGTGAATACAGCTAAATACTGTAGGTTGTTGTGAAATTTTTGATGTACCAGAAACCAGTGCAAATTGCTCCACATTTATTGAGCTTGGAGCCTTTAAAATATTTTACTACGCATGGTTGCTCATTTTTTTGTGAACATATTCTTAATGAGCATCATACTACCACTACCACTACACTACTCCTAATACGCTCTTCCTGTGTTAGTACAAAATAACTTTTACCGCTACGCTACAACTTCTACTTCACTACTACTTCCATTACACTACTACTTCCACTACACAATTAATTGCACTACATTACTACTTCCACTTTAAAATTGAGCAATTCTGTGTGTCGCAGCGTGTAGGTATATTTCAACAACATACTGNCTACATTACTACTTCCACTTTAAAATTGAGCAATTCTGTGTGTCGCAGCGTGTAGGTATATTTCAACAACATACTGGTCGTTGCAATTTCACTAGGTCTATATAACTTCTTATATAACGGGGTATTGAAACATCCTATATTTGCTCACAATTAAAGGAAACTACCTAAATCGTAAACAAAAAATGGTGACGTTACGCGCAGAGGAGGGGCCGCGGTGGTGTAATGGTTAGACTACTAGCCTCCCAACTTGGCGAACCGGGTTCGATTCCCGGCGAGGTCGCTCCCGGATTTTCGCATGCGAGAATCGTGCCGGACGATGCCGCTGGTCCGCGGGTTTTCTCGGGGATCTCCCGTTTCCCCAGTCCTTCAATTCTGCCGCTGCTCCATACTACATCGTTTCGTCCTCGTCGGCTCTCAAGACCTAGATGTTAAGAGCCGCCCAAATCTCTCCACTTGACATGCCGAGGAGATCAATCCTCCGATACTGTCGTCATGGGTGCGAATACTGGTTGTCGGGCGGTTTCACCTTATATTCTAACACCATATGATTATAGTTTATCGAAGCACAAGCCACCAGGACATGTTTAAGTAAGTGAGTGAGTGGATGAGTGATTGAGTTAGAGAATGAGTGAGTGAGTGAATGAGTGATGATGGAATAAATGAGTGAGTGAAGAGATTTGGGCGGCTTTTAAAATCGAGGTCTTGACAGCCGATGAGGGTGAAGCAAGGTGAGTATGGAACAGCGCCGGAATGAAAGGGCGGGGAAACGGAAACGGGAGAACCCCGAGAACACCAGTTGACCATATAACATGTTTCATTTTTCCAGGCTGACTATCCCTTTTGTAATTGCAGCCAGTTTGTAAAAATTATGCCAAAGAATAATAGTGAGTTATGTATTTGAAATAATGGGAGACACATATAAACCTAAAGCTTAATGAGTTCAACTAAAATAAAAGATTAATAACAATGATTATAAGTATTTTTACTAGTAGATAAACTTTAATAGTATCCCCCATGGTGTTAGAATATAAGGCGAAACTGTCCGAAATATACAAGGCAGCAGAAAATTTCAGGACATCAATTTATGTATAAACTTCATGAAAAACTTTAAGCGAAATGATGTTTTATATTGAAGAAACACACACACATATGAGAAAACGTTTGAGCAATATTCCTAACAAAAGCCCCAGGAAGACCTCGAAAACAAAAGTGTGATAGTTGGATTCCATCGTTGTAGCAGAATGGGGCTGATAACACGATATGTTTCTAAATTAAGAAAATAATATTCCATATATTAAAAATTTTCCCATTTATTTTTAGGTTTTTAGAGTGTTTCCAAATTGTGGGTGTTAAGGAAGAATGATAAATTATGGGAAATTATAAATTAAGGTTTTTTTAATATTAACTCTACTTTTAAATAATTTAGCTCTAATAAATAATGTTACGGGCGGACTCCCGCTTTCTCGCTTCAGGCACCTGGTCCTTCNGGGGGGGGGGACGCTGATCCACCTCAACCCTCCTCTCTTCCTCGGCGGACTGCTCCAGCAGACGGGGGAATGAATGACAGCTGACCTGTCTGACGTCACAGCCCCTCCTCCCCCACGGCGGAGAAACTGACTTCTTGGGAGGATGCGCAAGAATATTCTGTGGACTAGGGGAGACTCGGTGCAACGCGGCGTTTGGAGAAATTTTCTGGGTGATCGCCGACAAAACTATAAATACAGCCGCAGCTGGAAGGGCCGGAGTCTTGGGTAGAAGTCTTTTGCCGAGTGCGGTAACCGGGCGAAGTCGGGCGTGGTGAGGGACATCAGTGAAGGGGACGGACGACGACGGGAGATTGCGAGACGACGGCGGACGAGGTGTTTGTGGTGTGAACGTACGAGAGGGCGTGAAACACGACAAGTGAAGGCTACTGTGCACGAGGGATATCGGAGAACTCAAGAACATTGCGGATGGGATCTAGACTAAACTGAGGTGGGACTGTATGAACATGTGATACGGACTTTATTGTGAATATTGGAACTTTTAAATATGGACATATAATTTATAAAGTAATTCAATAGGTTTTGATACACTGTTTATTGGGAATGATGTAAAAATTCAATTACATTATACACATGAGGCAAATGCAAATCATATTGATTGAATTTATTAATTGTAAAAAAGCAAGCGATATCATTTTATTGTGAGATATTGATACGCTAGTATTTTCTTTGTAATTGTTGTAAATAAATTAGGAAATTAAAATTAACTCTTTTTAATTAATCAAGACCTCCATCTCTTAACGAACCTGGCTAAGCCCACTAAACTTTGAGAAAACTGTGACAATATATCAAAACAGAAAGTTGAAAAAAGGAACGCTAGAGCAAAAGGAAATGTTGCTAAATGAGTGGGCGATTTTTTCCTTCGAGACGGTGTAGAATTTGCCGTACTTTTAATACTTAAAATTTTTTAGTTTAAACTAAAGTAGACGGCATTTATAATTACACTTAAAGTATGTCTGATTTATAATGTGCCGGAGTTAGATGTTAAATATTAAGGTAATAAAACCTGAGATGACTACGCTATTCTTCACCACCTAGTGTCCGGCAGTCCGCCAGATACGCCATATCTTCTGAAGATCAAAAGAGGTGGACCAGGATGACACCTGAAGATGTGTCAAGCTGTAAGCTAATTTACACATAAGCAAAGTTAATAGCAAATTAGCCATCAACATTCCTCACTCTATTCAATCCTCTTAACATTCCTCAAATTCTTCAAACACGCGTCAGTCATATTTAATTTATCAAATTGACCTCAAAAATACATCAAACTGAATCGTAGTCCTCTCTGTGCACTTACACACAGAAGCTTTTACTCAAAACAAACTAATGAAGCCTACGGCTTAAAGCACTGCTCTAATATTCCCACTTTTACATTAGTTTCATCTTTTTCATTTTCTATGTAAATACGTTATTTTTTAATCAGTCCGGCGCATGGCGTACAAGAACGGAAACAGAGATGTGACGTGCGCAGGGTGAGCAGTTCCGGCAGAATAACTTCGTGAATAACATCACTACTGAAATGACTGCTGTCTCGTTCAATCAGGTTTACGACTATGATTAGATCATGACTTTGAATTGACGCCACGCATGTGCGAAGCCTGTGGCGACCGGCAGCCATTTCGGGCGTTGTTGAACATTTCCGGGCAGTAGAGTATATCTCGCGACACCGATGCGCTAGTACGCTGGTTTTGGTGTCAAAACGAAATATCTCGTATAAACCTGTCGAATTAAGTCATAAAAGAGAAGTCCCTCTCTCAGTGGTATTGTTTCACTCCCACGTCCTCAAGGAAGTATTGCCAGTTAACGGTGACATTTTCACGCAGGACCCATCGCTGCGTCCCCAACATAGCCCCGCCCCGATTTTTTGTTTGCGATATTAGATTTAAATAGTTTTCAAGAAATTACAAAAAATTTTATTGTCTATGATCCACGCAGGATTTAAAAAAAAAATTGCGAATCTTAATGAAGAAAGGATAAAGCACACCCACCACCCAATTCATAAAACTACAGTGATATGGTATAAAATTACCACCGCACATACCTTAGACACGTGATTCTAAGCAGACACGGATCTAACTGCTGAACCCCTACATCCCCCTGTGTAAAACGGCCTTACCACTGCCTCCTGTTCGGCGAACTTGGCGCCATTCCTGACGTCAAGGGTGGGGTGCGTGTCAAACATACAGCTGTGGATAACACTTGTCTAGTGCGTGTGTGAGGCGATCGCTCTCTAGGCAATCCTCCAGGTACCCGTGTGTGGGTGGGCCCACCAAAGTCGTCGGCGCAGAAACCCTTGTTCGGAATGGCAGAGGGGAGGACAGTGGGAACAGCGCCCTCACAGGGGGGGCTGTTTACAAGAAGCGGCCAGGCATACCCCCGGAACCGTGCTTCCGTCCATGGCACGAGACATCTGCATGCCATTGGTGTTGACTACCATCATCGCTTCTCGCCACCAACATTGTATGTATATCGTCAAAACCATGTAATTAACTCCCACGAAACTGTTTATGGTTTATGATGGCTGTATTAATTACAACAATAAAATGTGTTCACATAAAATCTCTTTTGTCCGCCTTTTTGTAAAATAGATCCATTTGACAAAAAAATAATCATGTGAACTCCGAAAAAAAATTGATTTCTACCAATTTTGGCAAACACTTAGCACTACAGCCGGCTATATAAACTGATACATTATTAGTGGGTCACACGTGGTTCAAAATGGCAGCCATATTAACATTTTAAGGTCAAAATATTTTTATCTACGAAACTGCAAATCAAATTCCAACTTAACTTTGTATTCTGACAGTATCAGTTGTATCCATAAAAATTGTCTATTCCAAGCGTCATATCTCAGCAATTTTGTAAGATAACATCATACGAATTAATATAGGTTATATGCCGTATCTCGGGAAACAATCGACCGATCTCTTTCAAATTTGGCGAAGAAGTTGTACTGTGGTAGGCGATATTAATTTATTTGTTTTAAGTATGTAAGTTTCTTATATTATAAATGGCGTGTATTCAAACATTTTATCTTGGTATGCTATACCTACGAAACTATGTAACACATTTTATTTTCCTTTTTTTATTGTAGCTGTGATAATCTAAGCAGTTAATATATGAACATTTTGCCCTCCTTTTATGAAGATCGTCCCATAATCAATGGAGGTTTTTTGGCCTCTCTCGAGGACCATTCAACCTATTTTCATACAAAGATCCTCCTTTGCCGGAATTTTTTGTAAAGTAGTGAGTAAACTGAATATTTTGTCATATTTACGGAGTAAGTCTTCTAACTCCCCCCAAATTTTACACACTTACAAAAGGCCAATTATAGTTAAATAATTTAGAAGGGGTCAGGCAATGATTTTTAAAATAGCGGTAATGTAAATATTTTTATATCTTTGGTATAACTATTTATCAATTTAACAAATTCAATCAAACTTTTTATGTTGACGTATATTAAAATCATCGTGTACGGAGCCTCTTTTTAAGCTACTTTGTAAGGTAGCCACATTTAAGAAAATGAGGTTTTTATGCCATATCTCGGAAACCAATAAACCAATCAAATTTTTCACACAGGTAGCGTTATGGTAGGACATATAAACGTATGTGTTTTAGTGACTCAGACACTTATCAAAATGATTGCCTAGCAAATATTTTAGGTTAGTCAATCCTATCATTTAAAACATTAGACTGATCACATCCGAAGTTGATGCTCTAAATCCTACCACTGCGATGCAGTTGATTTCAAACTAGCTTAATTTTACGAGTTTTTCTGAATTCGAATCCTTGGTAAGTCACTCGTGTATTTTAATGGTATTTGTATTGTTTGACAAGTTTCTGGTTTTCATCTCTAATAACATTGCTGTCAATGAGACGTCAATGCCTATCTATCATACAAGCTTTCAAGAATTTAATAAAATTTATTTGCACCCATGTAGAGGAAAGTAGGCTCATTAGCTATCAATAACTTCTTGTTTGTTTATAAAATGCTTGTAATAGATACTGTCAGCAATCACAATAGGGTTGAAATTGGTCAAACGTTATGGTAGTAATACCAAATAAATGTATAATATTTGTTTGTCCGCCATTTAGAAAATAATTGCCTAATTAACATCTGGCCTATGATAGTTCTACTTACGTGTCACATTTGGTGAAAATAAGTGCAGCCATTTTCGAGATATTACGTATAAGCTTTATTTTGTCATGTGATGCTGTCTACCAAAATGGTGTACTAACAACAATATTCACCTCTGAATTCAATACTCATAACTTGCGCTGTCAGCACACAAAAATGGTTCACGAGATGTGACATCAATCTAAATTCTAAAATATTCTCCATTTTGAAAGTAAGCGCCCGACGAGGTCGAAAAATATAAAAGTCAGGTATCCTTACTTAGTACTGCGTGTATACCGAGTTTGGAGAAATTCGGTTCACGCGTTCGAAAATTGAAGGTTGGGAAGCGGGGACACACACGCAGAGATACACACAAACACACAAACACACATATGCACACCGGCACACAGAAAGGAAAGTGATCTCATAAACTTTTCTTTCCTTTGGAAAGTAGGCTAAAAATGGCTTTTAGGAAACAGGTGTCTAGGGCCTCAAAAGTGCTCACTTTACCGTGAGCTTCTTAAGGCGCCCGTCTACCTGGAACTTTTTCCCACGTTTAGGCCGAGAAGCGCGGAAGCGATAAGGGCGACACTGCCCCGCGTATCAAGTACGCCATCGCCGCTAAGCGCAAGGCTCTGAACTGGCGTGCAGTGTTCTCGTCGTGCTGCGTGTACCTATGGGACTTTCAGCGGTGACCATATTATTTTATTAGTGGGAAGTCTTTAGAAAGGTTCAGTGCAGGCGCCTATAGTAGTTTTGTATGTATCTGATGCGTGCATTTTGAGCTACAGCGCCTTGGAAAGGCCGTTTTTAGCGGTTTTGGAGTACTCTGAATTGATGTTTCTAACGTACGTGATATTTTGAAAGTACTTAACAGCTCTCGTCTGAAGTGTGTGTTCTTTTCGTAGATCAGCACGTTGGACGCACGCTTAATAGTTTCGTTGAAAAACGTGTATTTGGAACACTCTGCAACGCAATTCAAGCGCCAGGTAGACGGGCGCCTTAAGAAAGAAATCATAAAACTGCGACCGTCGTGCATCAAGTAAGGTGCGGAGATTACTCTAGTAAGAAGGGCTGCCGCAATTCGCGACGTTGTAAATATTTGAACTCGCCAGTACAGGCCGCCAGACTTCTCTAGTGTCCGCACGTCGGCTGGGTGCAAGTTTGCGAGAAGAGTAAGGCCCTGCAAAAAAACTTTTGTGCCGCATACTCACGAACCATTTCAAGTGATAAATTATGCACAGTTCACTTACAACTCAGGCTGCGGAAGTGCTTTCTTGCCAGTTACATTTCCCTTATTGCAAAGTTCACAGTCTCGACGGCCAAGAACCATGCTATGGGATGATTACGCTCACCCAAACCCACTCCAACCAGAGATTCGCACGCCTTCATACACGAGCCGGAGTGTAAAAAACAAGCCTTTTTGTTAATCCCGTCAGCTTTGACGTCACGCGTCATTGCCAAGGACACGAATATTCACACGTAAAAAAGTACACGACGTTAAATACGACGAAACTATTAAAAAAAAAAAAAAAACTAATTCAGCACTTTATAATCACGTGATTGTCGCCACAGCGCCAATTGTGCTACTTGTAAGGGTTGAAACCAAAACAAGCCTTGTTATGAATTCGCATACAACTGTACGACTTTACTCTCACACTTATGAAGGCTCTCACTAAAAAATGACTATCGCAAAACACCACAATAACCTATATGCACATTATAAAATTAATATTGTAATAGAAATTTTATTTTTATAGATAACTTGAAAATGTTTTGCTGAAAAATTTTTAAAACTCTTTATTTAGTCCTCATAGACCCTCGACTATTTCTCAAACATTCCTGAAAGTTACTGAAATAATCTTCAATTAAGTATTACTGAAAAACTCCTCAAATTCCTTAAACCCGCCTAATTTATTTCTCTAATATTCCTTATCTATTCTTCAAACTAAATTTAGAACAATATTACATCACCGTTACTGTAAAATTTATTTAAGTTTTATTCCTAGCTACAACTTGCTCCAGTTTTATTTGAATTGCAGTTTTACTGTTCGTGTTTCCGTTTTTTATTGCGCTGTTTTCGATATTAATTGTCGTATGCTTTGTTACTAACAGTTCTTAAGTCGTGTATATTTTGTAATTTATATACGTAGTATGTTACACGAGTGTGTTGGAATATTTTGTGGCTGCGATGTTGGTTTGCACCAAAATCTGTAGTAAATAGAAGGGAATCACCATGGTACAAACAGCATATTACTAAAGTTTTAGCTTCAGGGAATAATAAAATATATTTTAAACACTTTTCGTATTTAGACAAAAGATTTAACCAAAATGAGAAACAATTGTGCCAGTCTTACGATAAATAAAATTAATTACTTTCCGCATATGATCGATTTGTCATAAATGCAGTCGAACAGGAAGAATACATTCAAACACTTCTAAATGTATTATTTATGCTGCAGCAATCATGTCAAGAATAGAATAACAAAATATTGTGAAATAAAAGAGCATTAGCAATAGTTATAAGCAAGTGCGGTAATATAATTTAAAAAAACATTGCAAAGTAAGAATTTGTGTAAAGTTCATAATGCTGTATGTAATATTAACGTGATCTCCATTTAACAAAAATACAACAATACATAAACACCTTACGTAAGTAGAGTAACGTAATAAATAATCATCCTCCTTTTTACATGGCTTCTTTAGAATTATTTTACTGAGGGGTTCCGTTACCCAGATAATAAGATGGCGCACGTTAGTTTTGTATGCTCATTACAATATCAAGATTCTTTAAAGCGCTAATAACGATTTAATAATTTTTACCACTCCTCGCATTTATTAGCTCTGGAATATATTTTATATTTGGCAAAAATCTTTTGAATTTCATCCAAATCTGTCCAACTGTTAGAAAAGTTCAAACATACGTCATGAAAGCATAGAAAATCTAGGAGAGAGGTGTTTAAGTATTCAGTGAGTAATAATTCAGGACTAAAAATCGAATTGCGACGTTTAAAAAAAAATTCAATAAATATTATATTTTTGAAAAACTACTACAAAATTTGAAATGTTACATTTTAAGCAATTAAAATTGTTGGAAATACTAAAATATTAAAACCCTTTTAAGAAAATGTAACGTTAAAAAAAAAAAATTAGTGTCCCAATATAATTCGACTTCAAGCGTATTTGTTAATATTTTCTATCATTACTGACAAGTTTCTTGTCATAAAATATTAAGTAAAAGTTTTTAAACACAAAATTGTATAGCCATCGGTTAAAAGAAATAATAAAGATACACATTTTAATAAAAATCCAGCATGTGTTCCTATAATTAAGTATTTTTTAATTAACTATTACAAAGAACTCAGAAATGAAAATTTCTGTATAGTTAATCTTACCGGATACTAGATATGCATTCTGTGCAGGTGATCTTTTTACCAGTCTTGGTTAAAGTTAGTATTTCTCTATTTAAATTTGTTAAAATTTATATTATGAAATACGTTCGACATCAATTTTTTAAGAACGTAATTAATCTAATATTTAAAAGGAAGTATTCGAATATGCACGCCAGTACCTACACAGTACCAGACAGAACATGGGTCTCCGGAAGTTTATCTCACGAACCTTTCTTTACATTTACTGCGTAAACGAGATTAATATGTGAACATTTGTGGCTCTTTCTGGTATCACATGAAAATTAAACATGCATTAAACTAAATGCATAAAAATAATTCCTGATTGCTAACATTAAAGGTTATAAATATTTAACGTAGAATTAGGAAATAACACGGGAAAAAATTATAAGTTATAAAAATTTAGGTTGTTGAAGAGCCAGAAATTTTTTTCTGCATTTTGAAGNCACATGAAAATTAAACATGCATTAAACTAAATGCATAAAAATAATTCCTGATTGCTAACATTAAAGGTTATAAATATTTAACGTAGAATTAGGTAATAACACGGGAAAAAATTATAAGTTATAAAAATTTAGGTTGTTGAAGAGCCAGAAATTTTTTTCTGCATTTTGAAGATGTTTGGTAGTTTTATGATATGATATGGACGATATCGTCATGAAAGTAACAAATACTTTGAAGAACAAAATTCATCACGTATCACACACACATGCATATGTATGTCTTTATATGCATATATATGTTATACATAAGAAATTTAATAAACTTCAAATCTCTATTCGCACACATCTCTCAAAAAGGTTATTTTCACAAAAATTTTGTTCAGCTAGAGTTTTATTGAAGCGACATGCAAATTGTTTGAAATCTGGTACTTTTTCACCTACGGTAAGGGTTTTTAACTTCTGTTTGTAAATTAAATTTTATCTCAAAAGTTTCAATGGTAATGTAGGCATACCGCATTAGAGATTTCCAAAAAAAAATATTCTTTAAGATATTTTAATAACCTGAGGTGTAGCCGAACGTATGTACATTGATCTCCTCCGAACAAAGACACAAATCATAAATGGCTATACCACGTTTAATGGTTTTCGGAAAGACTCATACTTTTTTTACTAACTATTTCATATCGCAACAAAAATTATTTAAAACCTAAAAATTTTAGAAAATTATTTTACCCTATTAAACGTTTTTAAAGATTTTTTTTTTATGTGCTATTTAAAATAAGCTTGCAACGAGGAACAAACGTACGTTACTTACCGAAGTACTCCACTGGCGTGTTAAAGAAAACATCTCTGATGTAGCGCGATCGCACCAACTGTACAAACGTAATTTAGGTCACTTACACTTGCTCAGTTGTGCTTCGACGTGCTTCCTCACGCCTGTGTTTGGAAGCAACTTCCGCACGTCGTAACTGCACTGGTATATAAGCTGGGCGCGTGGCAGACAGCAGGCACAGTAGGATCGCCGTAACAGACAGCAACGACCAACGTTTAACATGCAGTGCAAAGTTCTGTTCTTCTTGGTGGCCCTCGGGCTGGTGCAGGTAAGAAACGTCTTTCACAGTACTTCATCAGTTTTTCAGCAGTAAAAAAAAAAATCCAACGAGCCAAAGCTTTTGATAGAGGAAATTTTATTCGATCGACTATTGAATGTTATATTGTCCAAAAAAACTTTGGCTACTCACGTAGCATGGCCCTTATGAATGATAAACGTTGCATTTACTTTAAATATTTTAAAACTGGGACATTTATTATCTGAACTATATCGGCTCTTTCCTTGTTTGTAATGTGCGATTTGATCGGCAGTTTTCCGGAAATGTGGTAAAAGTCACCTTGACCTCCAAACATATCCGTTTACTAGTACGAAATGTAATTTTTGCGTGTTAGTTATCAACAACACACGTGCGTGTGAAAAAGGCACTTAGTTCTTAGCTAAAAGTGTTTCCTGTAAGTTTACATTTAATTTTCCATACTCTAGTTTCTGTACCAATGCTAGTTAATCTTGCATTTATTTTTCCATACTTCAGTATTTGAACCGATGTTGGTTACATTGTATATATTATAAATAACTCGGTATCTCCTGATAGGTACCAAGTAAATTTACAACTTTTTCAGCGGACTGATAGACACTATAATTTATACTACTATAAAGGAAATGTGGAATATTTTTATCCCAAGAAATGTTTAAGAATCCTAAATCTCTGAGGCTGCCGGAACATATGATGAGGTCTTTGTAGTTCTTATTACATAGCGCCCGAAATGTTTGATACATACTTGAATAGAGCTTAATGAAATTCAATTTGAAATTGAAAGCAAACTTACGAGGACTCCCTTCATTTTCAAGTACGGCAATAAATAAAAATTATAACTACATGAACCAAATTATGTTCAGAAATACCACATCATCTACTGTTTCACCAAAAATGTAGTTATACTAGTTCGTGAGTGGGCTCTGATGTGCAGACTTAGGGAAGTGCATTAAGCATCACAAAAATAACTGAAAACTTACCCTTGTAAAGATATAGAATGATTGATAGCAGCAGTTGTTAAGCTGGTACCTTAATAAACGTTAATACACCTATTTATTTTGTATTACATTTAACATATTACGCTTAAAACTTTTAAGTAATATAAAAGTACAGTTGAGTTTATTGAAAAGATTTGTAAACGTAAATGTGGCAACGTGTAAATAAAAGGCTAGACTTAAATGAAATATAACAAAAAGTAAAAGAAAAAAGTTTTATTACAATAAAAATCTTAAAATGTAAGAATTTAAGAGAATAAATTAGTATTTACATTTCTGAATATATGTTGGTGTGGGCAGGCAATGACAAAGATATCAATATAGAACTGTAAAAATAATGCAAATTAATTAAATGTTTTTTCTACAAAAAAATTTATATTTAATGAAAATTACACTTAAAAAGTTGTGAATAGCAATGAGAACTCATTGCATTTAACAATAACCTTATCCATATTCATTCTAAGCTTTCTATTTATAATTATACTTGAGCGTTTTGTGTTTCCTATTTAACAGCACTAAGCTTTTGCTGTTTCCCGTAATTTATTTATGAAATATTTCTTTAAAATATTTAAATCAAAACAATGATCGTTAATAATTGATGACACTTTGTTCATTAAAATGTTCATTTGAGACACTAGGACATGTAATAAAATACGCAAACACAAAAAAAAAAATTTCCGTTTTTTATTTTTTTCTTTGCCGCTCGCTGGCAGTTTTTCTCGGGGATCTCCCGCGGCTCCATCCTCAACTCGCTTCACCCTAATCGCTTCTCAAGACCTCGTTGTTAAGAGCCGCACAAATCTCTCAACTCAACTCAACTCAACCCTATGATTTCTATTCGCCTGTACTGCCCTAGAAAACCGCCTTAAGGGCACTAGTGACGAAAAAACGCATTATTTTATATTTGTACGATATACTGCTCAGCTTGTAGACATTACTGACGAATAATATTTCTTCTAATAAAAAAATGTTGACATATGTAATATTTTTTTTCATAATGGCATGCCAAAATAAGTTTTTAGTGTTTTGGGGACGTACAGATTATAAAAAATAATTACCCAAAATGAGATAATTCATAATGAAATGAAATACCATGAGAAACGTTTGCGAATTTTTTTTAATTGTTCCAGAAATATTATTTTTGGCAGTATTTATATTTTTTCAGTCTATGAGTGTTTGTAAAATAGATTTTGTTAAGCATGCCTTACAATTAATCAAGACATTTTTTCAGCAACCCTTGTTAACTTTTCTGTATATGTTTTCGTTTATTTTANGCATGCCTTACAATTAATCAAGACATTTTTTCAGCAACCCTTGTTAACTTTTCTGTATATGTTTTCGTTTATTTTATTTCTACGGTCCAGAAACGCTTAAACTGTGATTTAGAATTGCCATTACGCAAAAGATACGTAATGTGTAAGTATTTTTTTTGTTCGAGGAAACAGTAATTTTAAATGATGACTACAAGTCGGGCAATATTTAGTAAAAATATAAAAATGTAAAAAAAAAAAAAAAAAAAAAAAAAAGTGACGAGCACTCGTTAGTTTTTCCGCGAGGGAAGTTGAGGTACAGAAATGTTCGCGTTGTGTTCTTGCAGAGCATCGCCGCCACAGAAGTGAACGTGACGATCGACTACAACGCTATCTGGATCAACCAGACGAGGGATTTCCTCCAGAACTTGCGGACCAGCATAAACACCGCGTTGAGCTACTTCGAGAACGAGACGTCGTCCGCTATGTACTCGTTGTTGAGCACGGCGGCCAGCTGGGCGGAGGAAACGGAAGAGAATCTCGAGACGATGAGCTCGAGCTCCAGCGCGCAGATACAGGAGTTCGTCCAGGAAGTGGTGCAGAACGTGACGCTGTTCCAGACCGCCTTGGCCCAGAGGGGCGCGACCCTGAGCGCCGCCGTCCAAGAACAGCTGTCGAGCTGGGCGAGCGAAGTCACCAGCGGCTTCCAGACGTGGGTGACCAGCTCCACGTTCGTCTTGAGCCAGATGCGAGGCATCGCGGAGAACATCGTCGGTGACGCCATTTCAAATGCTCAAGCGATTGAGAGCGTTGCCGACAGCGTAGCTAATAATATGTCCGCATCCATCGCCTCGGGTATCGCGAACGGGATTAAGGACATCAAGAACATATGGGGTCTGATAAGATAATATGTCCGCATCCATCGCCTCGGGTATCGCGAACGGGATTAAGGACATCAAGAACATATGGGGTCTGATAAGTGGCTGAGGCGTAGACACAACAACGTCGCATGTATCTCGTGTTGGAATAAAATATTTGATCTAAGTACCAACTTGAGTATTCATTGTTCCGGGATAACGACAGTTCTGTTCCCGACGTAGAAGTTTAGCTCTGTTCACACTGTAAAAAAAGTATTTTAAGGCTTTCTGTATAGCAAAGGAAAGCTCTTCTTTGAGGCTGCTTTTTTTTTCGCACTAACGAAATCTTACTTTAATTCCAAGGGTAGGTTAAAGCGACCAAGATTTTGTTGTTATTAAATTTTTTTTCTTTAAACAATTTTAGTTTCATGGCAACATTAATTCCCTTTATGACAAAAAAAATAGCATAAAAATAACTATTAGTTTTTTTGTATGGGATTGTGTGTCGAGGACAATGTCTACAGTACTCCTGTTCCACATCTTGCAACTCTGCTACAAGGGATATACACAGTAATTGCATCGGTCGCTCCTGTGATGAGGGCTAGTGTATGAACAGAAATTCAACCTCGACTAGATGAGCTACGTGCTGCTAAGGGTGCTTACGTGAAGACTAACTGATGTGTTTGTCCTGTTGCAAAAAAATCTTGGTTAGTTTGCCAACATTTTGGCACCGATTTCACGTTTCTTTCTTAGACATAGCGGATATAAATAAAACTTGTAACCAGGCAAAGAATTTTCTGACAACCTGTATTTGTAAGCAAATTCTGTACTCTTCCGTTATATGCAAAAAATTAACATTGCCAAGGGCCTCTTCACGTTTTTCACGCGTCGGCCAAGCAAAACCTTGGAATTATTGGAAAAGTAACGAATCTTATAATTCTGACACTCATGTACATTCAAACGTTCGGTCACCGGGTCAGCGATCGTAGGCATGTCACACATGAATTATATTTATCACCGGCGCTGTACACAGCAAAGGCACCAGTGTTCATTTCTCGGAGAATCTTCCTTGTGGCTTATATGATTCCTGGAATTTTTGACACACCTCTGACATCATGTTTATTGACAACATCACGGAGCACGAAGAACGTTGTTCGCAGGTTGCAAGAGAAATGCTGAGCAAATGCTGAAATGCTGAACAAGAGAAATGCAAACCAAAAAATTACGTGATTGCAGCACTTTAACTCAGAAAATAACGTCTGGCCGAAAGGGTTGCAAAAAAAAAAAACGGAGAGCAAAATAAATAATTCCAGAATTCACGAATGTTTACCTAGCACTTTCAATTGATTGTTAGAACGTGGAACTACGTTTTCTCCAAAATTACTAAATCTACTGGGTGCATGCCAGTCAGTGTGGCTGTTGAAATATGTGTAGGTACGGGCAGCGACATTTTTCAAAGGTTGATTTCAAAAGCGCTCTCTTAACCATGAACATCCTGGTAAAGGAATGAAGCTGAGTAAGGGCGCCGACATGGAAACATTATTGTTGGTGCTCAAAAATACGCGGGGGGGGGGAGGGGCAATTATAAAACATCCCGTACCCAAAATTGAACTAGCGACGTAATATAAGGGTTTAAAGGGTTGAAATTTTGGGGGTGATCAATATGTAAAACACCCTCGCAGTCGGCGCCTATGAAGTAGAGAATGATCATCACTAACACTTTTATTATCTTACACTAATTGACATAAAACAAGAAAATCAGTAAGCAACGATTATTATTTAACATTCGACAGTCTTCTAAACGTAATAGGCCTGCTGATCTGCCAACTATGATATAACAGTAAAATAAAATGTTCCTCGTGACAGGCGGGCTGATTTGAAGCACTTGCCAGAACCACAGAGTATATAAGGGCACAGAGGTTAAATCGTTAGGCGGTTTTTTTTATGTGGGCGTACGCAGTCTCTGACTGGCTGCGCGAGGCTCTGGAAACGGGCCTCGCGTATGATTGGCTATTGCGCGCTGAGGAAGTTTCCCTATTGGCTTCGCCGCCGGCTGGCGAGTGAGTTGCCACGCGCTGATTGGCGAATGGCTTTGCGCTATGTCGCCGGCCAGTGACGCCATTTTGTTGGGGGTTTGGGGCCCAAGTTCATGGTAGAAGGGACTTTTTTTTTTAACTCCTGTGCTGTTATAAGTATATTGCGCTCCAGTGTATGAAGGTTTTCTATTTTCCAGTTGCCACCACGCATTCGATTGTATTGTTTCTGACCAGAGTGGCGCGAGGATTTAACTAAGAGGCCGCATGTGGCCAACGGTTTACCTATTATTCTAATTATTAGTTCATTTTACATAAATATATAAGCACCGTTGCTATAAAATTAAGTTCAAAGCCAAATAAAAATATTTCTCACGAGAAAAACTATTTACGCACTCGAATTTATCCATTATAACAAGTAGGGCCTGCAAGTAGCTTTTAATTGGCCTATCACTATAACGCTCAAAATGTATTTTACGTATCAGAATCTAAATAAAATGCTGTGTGCTTTATTAAGCTTTCTTAACATTGACGTAAGAAACATGACAGTTGGTGAAGAGAGTGAGTGAAGAGATTTGGGTGGCTCTTAACATCCAAGTCTTGAGAGATGACAGTTAGTGGCGACTGAAATTTGTCGAGGCATAAGGAGGAAGTTGTTTAAAGAATTTGGACATCAGAAAAAAAAAAGTTCATTATTTTATACTTGTGTTGAACTGTGCATCTTTTATGGACGTTAAAAGTAATATAATTGTAATAAAGTAAAAAGTACGATTAATTATTCTTGTACATTATCAAAGTAACAATTTTTATCTTTTTGGAAAACCATATTGTAAAACTTACTCAGTTTGTAGAACTGGGATAATTTACCCGAAAAAGCCTTAAGATGTCTACGAAATGGCAGTTATAAAATATCACCTGGTTTCTTTTAATTTGTTGAATACATAAGAATCGTTGGATATTTTTCTTTGTAAACTGCCATTAAATTTTTAAAAATAATTTTTTAAGCACGCCTTAAAATAAAATAAAGCAATATCTTTTATTGCTTTATTTTTGTAGGGACTTGGTTCATTTCAGTGACATGTTTTAAACATGCTACAACTGTGATTTTTAAAAGCAATTATACTAAAGATTTCGACGAATATTTTGCTATCCAGCAACCATAAAACCATAAACCAAATTCTTTATTTTTACTTCGAAGTTGCGGATTATTTTGCTATCCGACATTTTCTTCTTGGCTCACCTCCATTAGCAATCCGTTTAAAAATTCGCCAGCATATTACCTGCAGCAAGTAATGCAGCAGACACAGAAATGGATTTAGGCAATTCGCGGTAAACTGAGCAATTTTGAAAGCTCTGCTCAAGGTCAACTTGTCTGCACGTTGTGTATTCTTCCGCCACAAGTAAAATTAACATTGCCACGGGCCTCGTCACTTTATTCATCCGTTGGCCAAGTGAAACTGTGAAATTATTAGAAAAGTAAACATTTTACAAGTTTGCTATTTCCTGTACTTATGTACGTTTGAGGAAACAGAAAGCAAATAAATTATATTGGTATTTACAAATAATGTTTATCTAATACTTTTTATTCAACGTTAAGACATGGAACTACATTCCCTTCGACGTTACCAACTTTATTGGGTGCATTCCACACAGCGAGTACGTCAAAATATATTCTGGTAGAGGCAAGGGGCATTTTTTAAAAGTTGATTTTAAAAGTGCTCAATTAATCATGAACGGCCTAGTAAGTACATATAAGTGAGTGATCGACTGCGCACTCGAAGACATGAACTTATATAATACCAAAAGAGTGCTAAAATATTTGCCGGAGAACAGGGGGAGGTGTTTTAACAGCAACAAGCCTGCACTAAACCTACCAGGAAAATATTCAGCGGTAGTCTGTCACGCGCCCAGGACGGCGATCAGAGAGTTTCCGTGCTGACATATTCCCGGCACTTTCAACTGTTCCCGAAGTTCGAAGAACGCGCTGAGCCACAGGAAGGAAAAGGAAGTGATACAGAGAGGGAGAGAGAGAGATAGAGAGAGGAAGTGCATTTAGCAATACGCTCTGCTAGCACGCTTGTTCGGAAAGCACTGACGAGATAACATTAGTATAATATGTCCGCATCCATCGCCTCGGGTATCGCGAACGGGATTAAGGACATCAAGAACATATGGGGTCTGATAAGCGGCTGAGGCGTAGACACAACAACGTCGCATGTATCTCGTGTTGGAATAAAATATTTGATCTAAGTACCAACTTGAGTATTCATTGTTCCGGGATAACGACAGTTCTGTTCCCGACGTAGAAGTTTAGCTCTGTTCACACTGCAAAAATATTATTTTAAGGCTTTCTGAATAGCAAAGGAAAGCTCTTCTTTGACGCTGCTTTTTTTTTTTTTGCACTAACGAAATCTTGCTTTAATTCCAAGGGTAGGTTAAAGCGAACAAGACTTGTTGTTATTAAATTTTTTTTCTTTAAACAATTTTAGTTTCATGGCAACATTAATTTTCTTTATGACAAAAAAAATAGCATAAAAATAACTGTTAGTTTTTTTGTATGGGATTGTGTGTCGAGGACAATGTCTAAGAGTACTCCTATTCCACATCTTGCAACTCTGCTACAAGGGATATACCCAGTAATTGCATCGGTCGCTCCTGTGATGAGGGCTAGTGTATGAACAGAAATTCAACCTCGACTAGATGAGCTACGTGCTGCTAAGGGTGCTCACGGGAAGACTAACTGATGTGTTTGTCCTGTTGCAACAAAATCTTGGTTAGTTTGCCAACATTTTGGCACCGATTTCACGTTTCTTCCTTAGACATAGCGGATATAAATAAAACTTGTAGTCAGGCAAATAATTTTCTGACACCCTTTATTTGTAAGCGCATTCTGTACTCTTCCGTTATATGCAAAAATTAACATTGCCAAGGGCCTCTTCACGTTATTCACGCGTCGGCCAAGCAAAACCTTGGAATTATTGGAAAAGTAACAAATCTTATAATTCTGACACTCCTATACATTCAAACGTTCGGTCACCGGGCCCATGATCGTAGGCATATCACACATCAATTATATTTATGACCGGCGCTGCACACAGCAAAGGCGCTAGTGCCCAGTTCTCGGAGAATCTTCCTCGTGGCTTATATGATTCCTGGAATTTTATACACCTCTGACATCATGTTTAATGCCAATATCAAGGAGCACGAAGAACGTTGTTCGCAGGTTGCAAGAGAAATGCTGAGCAAATGCTGAAATGCTGAAAAAGAGAAACGCAAACAAAAAAATTACGTGATTGCAGCACTTTAACTCAGAAAATAACGTGTGGCCGAAAGGGTTGAAAGAAAAAAAAAAAAAAGAGAGCAAAATAAATAATTCCAGAATACACAAATGTTTACCTAGTAGTTTTAATTCATTGTTAAAACATAGAACTACGTTTTCTCCAAAGTTACTACATTTACTCGGTGAATGCCAATCAGCGTGCCTGTTAAAATATGTGTAGGTACGGGCAGTGACATTTTTCAAAGGTTGGTTTCAAAAGTGCTCACTTAACCATGAACATCCTGTAAAGGGCATGAAGCTG
>NQII01007516.1:37377-106829 GCA_002778355.1 Clitarchus hookeri
GGAGGGGAATTATAAAACATCCAGTATCAAAATTGAACTAGCTACATAATATAAAGGGTTTAAAGGGTTGAAATTTTAGGGGTGATAGATATGTAAAGCACCCTCGCAGTCAGCGCTTATGAAGTAGAGGATGATCATCATTAACACTTTTATTATCTTACACTTATTGACATAAAACAAGATTATTAGTAAGCAACGCTTATTTTTTAACATTCGACAGTCTTCTATAAGTAATAGACTGGCCTGCTGATCTACCAACTATGATATAACAGTAAAAAAAAATGTTCCTCGTGACAGGCGGGCTGATTTGAAGCACTTGCCAGAACCACAGAGTATATAAGTGCACAGAGGTTAAATCGTTAGGCGGTTTTTTTTATGTGGTCGCACGCAGTCTCTGACTGGCTGCGCAAGGCTATGGAAACGGGCTTCGCGTATGATTTGGCTATTGCGCGCTGAGGAAGTTTCCCTATTGGCTGCACCGCCGGCTGGCGAGTGAGTTGCCACGCGCTGATTGGCGCTGTTTGAGGAAACAGAAAGCAAATAAATGATCTTGGTATTCACAAAAAATATTTATCTGATACTTTTTATTCAACGCTAAGTCATGGAACTATAGTCGGTTCACGACTGGAAGAGACTTTCTTGAAGCCCTGCTAAAGATTTACTTTCAAGCCCATTTCGTATCCTTCCGCCAAAAGTAAACAAACATTGCCATGTGACAGTCACATGGCAATGTTTACATGCAATGTTTACATTCCACTGTGTACACGTGTTCGTACATGCTCGTACCCATTATAAAAGTAATGTAATGTATATATTATTAATAGATATTCCACAAGCGTAAAATTTTTAATCTTGAGAATTTCACACAAAAGAATATGCGATGCCAGCGAAAAAACATTTATTTCTATAAACACAAAATGCAAGTATTTTGATGAATCGATAGTAGTTGTCTATTTACAATCGATTGTTAGTGACTTTCGATAAATTCCCGTACATCGAAGGCAAGATCATCAGTATTGATCGAAATTGCTACAGACGTTAAAATGGCGTGGTGGTTGTGTCGGATGTTTGGCGCAATTGTAAAACGTTATTTAAAAATGTTGTGACGGTTTTTCGACAGGACGGCAGAGTTTGCGAGTGAAGGATTCTACGTCTTCGACAATGTGAAAACAATTCTTATGTGCAAATACTGCAACGTTAGAATAAAGTGGCAAAGGAAAGACACGTGCACGAAACACATAAAAACAAAAGAAATTAGAACTGAAAGTGAGCACAAATTAAAATCATACGTTATTAAAAACCAAATAATAAAGAGCGGATATTAGTAAAATAAGACAAATAAATGAATTATTATAGGTTAAACAAGATAATCGCACAAATTCTCTGGCACGTGTGTCAACAACACAAGGACTACGAAGGTTAGTAAACAAATGGCCGCGTTACTTTAACCTTGAGCGTAATCATGTAACTATGCAAGAAACGTTGAAATCTAAATATGTTAGCATCACGTCATTAATAATTGGCATAATAAGATACAATTCTTTTCGACACCCATTTGTAAGCGATAAATTAACAATTACGTTAAAACTTTGGAACTATTTCCTCTCATTGTGCTGGCAACCTAATGGCATAACTGTATCCGCACTCGCCGCTGTTTGTAATGTTATATGCATGTCGCTAACGGCTAGGGTGTTTTTTCAAAGGTTGATTTTCAAAAGTTTCTTCCAGTCGTGAACTGACTATACATTCCCTTCGACGTTACCAACTTTATTGGGTGCATGCCACACAGTGTGTACGTCAAAATATAGGCAGGTAGAGGCAGTGGAATTTTTTTGAAAGTTGATTTAAAAAGTGCTCAATTAATCGTGAACGGCCTATTAGTACATATAAAAGAACGATCGACTGCTCACTCGAAGACATGAACGTTTATAATACCAAAGCAGTGCTAAAATATTTGCCGGAGAACAGGGGGAGGTGTTTTAACAGCAACAAGCCTGCACTAAACCTACCAGGAAAATATTCAGCGGTAGTCTGTCACGCGCACAGGACAGCGATCAGAGAGTTTCCGTGCTGACATATTCCCGGCACTTTCAACTGTTCCCGAAGTTCGAAGAACGCGCTGAGCGACAGGAAGGAAAAGAGAGTGATACAGAGAGGGGGAGAGAGAGATAGAGAGAGAGGAAGTGCATTTAGCAATACGCTCTGCTAGCACGCTTGTTCGGAAAGCACTGACGAGATAACATTAGTCNAGAGAGAGGAAGTGCATTTAGCAATACGCTCTGCTAGCACGCTTGTTCGGAAAGCACTGACGAGATAACATTAGTCGAAGGAAGCGCGCGTCATTGTTGTAGCTGGACGACAACGAAATGTTTCCAGGGACAATATATTTTTTTCACCCCCACAGCTTCGCAAAGCGTATATGAAGGAAGAAAGAAGGAGGAAAGGGGGAATTTAAACTGAGTGGAAACAAAAGCCCCGAGCATTGGGCCTATGACAGGAATAATATTTAAAAAGGGAAATTTATTTGTCCCCGTGTCCTTCGTTGCTGAAACAAAACAATTCAATCTCTGGAACACTCCAACCCCAACCCCAGCTATTTTCCTTGTTTTAGCCGCTGTTAGAGATTGGGAAGTTTTTTTGTTTGTTTATACGATATGATTAAAAAGGTTTGCATCCTAAAAAAAAAAAAGGAAGCCGAGAGTTGGGGAGTGACATATCGGTTCTTCAACTCTAGAGAAAGAAGACAATAGATAGGGAATGATTTTCAATTATGGCTTTAAACTCAGTTCGGCTTGGCACCTAAATAAAGTGGCATTCTACCATGGATACAAAAATGCCTGTCAAACTACCTCAATGATTTATAAGTTAAAGACAATTGGGTTATTTTTCCGCACCTACCATAACTTTGGGTTGAATGTACAGGACNCTCAATGATTTATAAGTTAAAGACAATTGGGTTATTTTTCCGCACCTACCATAACTTTGGGTTGAATGTACAGGATACAGTTTATTTGCACGTTTTACTCTTCGAAACCATTACGAAAACTCTCTGAACAAGTAACGACTTTCTCTTGACTATACCATAAATATTAATGACAATAAATTATTCACGTTCTGAAAATAAATATATTTTAATTCATAGTCTGTTGAATTCATAATATATACACCGAAGAGCCAAAAAAAAATGGTATAGACGTGCGTATGCAAATAACAGAGGTATGGAACCAATCAGAGTAACGCGATGCGGTCGGCAGCTAGATCGGTTACTGCTGCTACAGTGCCAGGTTATCAAGATTTAAGTAAGTTTGAACGTGGTGTTATAGTCGGCGCACGAGAGATGGGACATAGCATCTCCGAGGTAGCGATAACATTTGGATGTTTGCGTACGACCATTTCACGAGTGTACCACGAATATCGGAAATCCGGTAAAACATCACATCTTCGACATCGCTGCAGCCGGAAAAAGTTCGTGAAAGAATGGGACAAACGACGACTGACGAAAATCATTAAACGTGACAGACGTGCAACCCTTTCTCAAATTGGCGCAGATTGGATTTGTGGACTGCCCTGCAGGATTCATGGTGTGAATTGCCTCCTGCATACCTTCAGACATTAGTCGAGTCCATGCCACGTCGTCTTGCGGCACTTCTGCGTGCTCGCGGGTACCCTACACGATATTAGGCAGGTGTACCCGTTTTTTTTGCTCTTCAGTGTATTACAATACAACTGTCGTACGCGGCATTATCTTCGCATGATAGTAAAGGCATTTAAAAAAAAAATTCAGAAAATAAATTGTTTCGATACGAGATGTGTTTTCTTTTATTATGCAAAGCTGTGTTCATCAAATAAAACTAGCCTTCGTTTTCAGCGGATGCTCAATACCACCGAAATGTTTTAAATTATCCCTCTCCATATATATTTTGTTTCCCCCTTCCACAAAACATTCATTACATATTAAATTCATCAGTTATTTTGCATGTTTTTTTCTACTCCAATGTCAATAAAACCAGACGTAGTTGACGAAAATAGTAGTATTTCCATAACTTTTTACATTTCAAATGAAGGAACAGAATTAGCGAAATGGAAATGAATACAAAAACGAAATGAATACAATTGTAAATAAAATATAACTAAATACAGAATGAAAGTAACAGTCACAATTTTCTTTTAACCAATAATACTCGGAATATGAGTTAAGATACTGCCACGTAAACACTTTCAATCATAGTATCCGAATGTCTCAAGAAGAGAACGATGTACCAGAAATTGGTCGATGACCTTAACCGTTCTAAACAGTAAAATAGCATTAAATAAGAAAAGACCCTTGCGTGTGATAGTTGTTATTTTTTGCCGTGTTCACAAAAGCCAAGACCAATAATATCAAAGAGAATGTATGGGAAAATATACTGTCGAATAGCCATTATATATATATACACACACACACAAGAAATACACAAACACGCACAGAGTTCGGCGGCGTTGCTAGTGCAGTTTACGGGGGCAGCATTCATATGTTCCACCTTGGATATATATTTGTTTCACTGCAGCTTTCTTTTCAGATAAAATATTTGAAAACGACTGGAGTCAGGAAATGGGGAATATCTCCCGACTTTTAAAAAATCCTCAGTATTTTGTCAATGTTGTTTTTGTTGCGTCTTTAACTGCAGTAAATATTAACTCATTATTTATTATTTTCCAGTCTCACATGAGAAATTACAGGCTGAAATCAGCCCGTTGGGGTTTCAGGAATTCTATATATTAGTTCAATATGTAATAATAAGTTTAAAATTTAAGTATTAAGTCTTAAGTGTCAGTTTGATAAAACAATTTGAATAATAAGAAAGAGCGGGTGGTGAAGTTTTTCCTCTCACATTCATGGTACCGTTCCTACATATGCTCAGGTGACATTCTAATGCATAGGAAAGTTACCAATTATGTATTGTAGGGGTGCTAAACATACCTTTATTTGCAGTCTGATATATGGTAGTATTTTCGTACAATGCATAGGTTAAATACTTCCATTACGGTTCAGGAAGTTTACTGGGAAATTTTTTACAGTGTACATCCTCGCCTGTCACTTTCAGACGATAGGATTAAGAGTAATATATAGTATATTTAATGGTTCCATTTTTTTCAAATCCACGGTTTATTTTGCTTTTCCGCTCACTTGCAGGAGTAACGGCAATTATTTTGATATCCAATGTCAGATTACTTTGAATTTGAGTTTTGTGAAAACATTGATGGTTCAAAAATGTCAAAATTTGTTGTGCTGAAGAAGGCTTGAAGCCATATTCACTATCTACAGAATTATCGTACACAGGACTATTCGAAGAAAAAAAAAAGAACAGAAGTAAAAATGTTTTAATTATTTCTCAAACGAACGCATTCATATTTTTCGTTTGATTTTTAAAAAGTTACATGACTTTCACTAAAAATAAGTACAACTTTCTCGTAATGCCGTAACATGTTTTACTCTCAGAGCCACATGACTTTGTACCACTGAAATTGCTAAATTAAAATTAACTGCGACATAATCAATGCATTCGGCTCTTTTTTGTTTCCTTTTTCTCAGGGCTAATCTTTACACCACTGTAGGCATCCGACATGATTGCTGGCACCATCGCAATGAGGTAATCATAATTATTATCAGAGTAACGGGGCAATGGAATAGCACGTATTCTTCAAGTAGAAATAAGAAAATCGGGTTATGTATTGCATTTGTCCCAGAGATGTAAGAGTAAAATGCATTGGTATCAAGTTTCCCCTAGTCGAATGGACTTCCGTACAAATTAAATACACTACGGCCACTTTTCGTGTAACGAAATAATCAGAAGTGTGTTTGTTGAAATTATTTTCTGATGACTTTATACGCAACAGCGTTATGTCATTCCTTACCCCGCGCCGCCGGTCGTGGTTTTACCTGCTGCAACTTCATAACTAACAGGACATTACGAAAATGCAGCGCTAATTAATATATTGATAAAGCTTGAAGGATATACGAAATAAATATACCATTGACATTTATATGCCACGATGTTGCATTCGTTGCCACGTGAAGGTTTAACAACGAAATGTATCGTCCCGTGTGTTTGAGGGAGTAGATCTAAAACACGGTGCTCTCTCGAACGGCGTCGGCAAATAATCAAACAATTCGAAAGAAATGTTTGTCAGGTTTTTCGACATATTCCAACGATTTCATTCCTCTCTCTTTCTTCGCGTTGTTTGGGATGAGTTCGTGGTAAGTGTCGTGATGCACATCTGCGTCTGAGCGGTCAGAACTTTGACAAGTTGATGCTGAGAATTCTGCGAACGAGAAGAGAAAGAGAAGAAAAGGAAAGTCTGGAGAAGACGTCGAGGAATGAAAAAAAAAAAAATCGAGACCGCGCAGCTTTTACAAGTTTTTTCCCCCCTCCCTACCAGAAAGGAGAAGCCCTGAAGGAATGAGTAGAAGTTCAAAGGCCATATTGGATACCGCCTGATTTTGTACCACGAGTAATGAAAGGAGATTGTATACACGTGTAAAACCACAGATACTCGTATACATGCAATTATTTCGAGTCATGTTCTCGCACTATGCATGAAGAATTCCGAAATTAATTTCTCAATATCACGAACTATCGCAGTTAGTCTCACATTTCCTTAATAAATATTCGGTTTGTTTTAAGGTGGAACTAACGAGGTTTAGGATGGAACAAATGAGAACTAACGAAGACCTATTCCTATTTTTGTGTCTGATGAACTCTTATAGGGCGAGGGCGTGGCGATTCTTGGCACAAGAACACAAGGGATTGTATTGATCGTAATAAAGATGCGGCGAATCACTTCCAGTATGCTCTACTAGTCATCGTGGGATTCAATCCCTGAGGATAGTTGAATATTTATATGGGCAAACGACAACATACTGACATCAAACGGAGTACTGACTGTTAAAAACACACATGACTGGCGTCTCTTACACTGAAGAGCAAAAAAAAAAAACTGGTACACCTGCCTAATAGCGTGTAGGGCCCCCGCGAGCACGCAGAAGTGCCGCAAGATGACGTGGCATGGACTTGACTAATGTCTGAAGGTATGCAGGATTCAATTCACACCATGAATTCTGCAGGGCAGTCCACAAATCCAATCTTCGCCAATTTGAGAAAGGGTTGCACGTCTGTCTCGTTTAATGATTCTCGTCAGTCATCGTTTGTCCCGTTCTTTCACGAACTTTTTCCGACCACAGCTATGTCGAGGATGTGATATTTACCGGATTCTCGATATTCACGGTACACTCGTAAAATGGTCGTACGCGAACATCCAAATGTTATCGCTACCTCGGAGATGCTATGTCCCATCTCTCGTGCGTCGACTATAACACCACGTTCAAACTCACTTAAATCTTGATAACCTGGCATTGTAGCAGCAGTAACCGATCAAGCTGCCGACCGCATCGCGTTACTCTGATTGGTTCTATACCTCTGTTATTTGCATACGCACGCCTATACCAGTTTTTTTTTACTCTTTAGTGTACAAGATAGGGCGGTGATCAAAATCACGCTGTGGGGTTGCTAATTATTTATTCGCTCAGTTATGTGACAAAGTGGAAGCTCTGTTTCCTATTTTACGCACAAAACTGTTAAAAGGTGTTTGAATCACATTTTAATATATTTTTATAGTTGTGACTGCATAAAGATTTGGCTAAGTTGTGAGAGAGCCATGAACCGCAAATGTCAATTGAAATGATGCTGCTGAAGAGGCACTTTTGTGTAATTGAAAACAGCACTAAGTGGTTTTAATGATCTCTCTTCTTCATAACAACCGCATGTGAAACCGCGAAGAAGAAAAAAAACTTTTATTGTGATTTCGAGACTTAAACCGCCAATATTACAGCATTATAAAAATATTAGGATACATTTGTAAAACATATCAAATGCCGTAGTTATTCAGAACAGAAAATTTTACAAGTCCTTCTTTGGGAATTTTGGTTAACGGTTAATTGGACCCTTTTAAAATCTATCTTTGAAAGAAATATTATCTCACTCGTGCATTAATTTTAACGTTCCTGCTAGTATATGTTAANCTTTTAAAATCTATCTTTGAAAGAAATATTATCTCACTCGTGCATTAATTTTAACGTTCCTGCTAGTATATGTTAAGTAATATTTCCACTAAGTGACCTAAAAAATGTTGTATATCAAAGAGGCCTATTAAAAGTTTATTTTGAAATTGATATTTGCAAGTATTAATTTATTTATTTTACTGTTGTACAAGGTATGTCGATGTTATCTATGCATATGTGAACATATAGGCATGACGTCCACGGCAATGTTGATTTCTACGTGCTGTGGAAATGTACGCACTGGAGAGGAAGATTAAGCGAGGCAGGACTTTCAAATGTGGACAATAGCAATGAACAGCACTTACAGACTTGAACACATCATAACGGTTGCTGCAAATTCGAACAACTCCGCAGAAAAATGTAATGGTCCGTGTTTTCTATCATACTGGCTACAATAAATTAAAGCCATGCAAATTTTAAAGGAAACTACAAAAAAATATTAATTGAACTCATATAAAACTTAGTTCTTAGTCTCCTCATTCCATTACANATTTTAAAGGAAACTACAAAAAAATATTAATTGAACTCATATAAAACTTAGTTCTTAGTCTCCTCATTCCATTACACAACTTGCTAGGTAGCTTTATTTAATTATATTTATGTGGTTATTAATTCAGTTAAACAGTAAAATAGCTATTTAATATTAGAGTTATATATTTTAATACCCGAAATCCCACAGTTAATTAATTAATCATTTTTNGGAGAAGCCCTGAAGGAATGAGTAGAAGTTCAAAGGCCATATTGGATACCGCCTGATTTTGTACCACGAGTAATGGAAGGAGATTGTATACACGTGTAAAACCACAGATATTCGTATACATGCAATTCTTTCGAGTCATGTTCTCGCACTATGCATGAAGAATTCCGAAATTAATTTCACAATATCACGAACTATCGCAGTTAGTCTCACATTTCCTTAATAAATATTCGGTTTGTTTAAGGTGGAACTAACGAGGTTTAGGATGGAACAAATGAGAACTAACGAAGACCTATTCCTATTTTTGTGTCTGATGAACTCTTATAGGGCGAGGGCGTGGCGATTCTTGGCACAAGAACACAAGGGATTGTATTGATCGTAATAAAGATGCGGCGAATCACTTCCAGTATGCTCTACTAGTCATCATGGGATTCAATCCCTGAGGATAGTTGAATATTTATATGGGCAAACGACAACATACTGACATCAAACGGAGTACTGACTGTTAAAAACACACATGACTGGCGTCTCTTACACTGAATGGCAAAAAAAAAACTGGTACACCTGCCTAATAGCGTGTAGGGTCCCCGCGAGCACGCAGAAGTGCCGCAAGATGACGTGGCATGGACTTGACTAATGTCTGAAGGTATGCAGGATTCAATTCACACCATAAATTCTGCAGGGCAGTCCACAAATCCAATCTCCGCTAATTTGAGAAAGGGTTGCACGTCTGTCACGTTTAATGATTCTCGTCAGTCGTCGTTTTTCCCGTTCTTTCACGAACTTTTTCCGACCACAGCGATGTCGAGGATATGATATTTTACCGGATTATCGATATTCGCGGTACACTCGTGAAATGGTCGTACGCGAACATCCAAATGTTATCGCTACCTCGGAGATGCTATGTCCCATCTCTCGTGCGTCGACTATAACACCACGTTCAAACTCACTTAAATTTTGATAACCTGCCATTGTAGCAGCAGTAACCGATCAAGCTGCCGACCGCATCGCGTTACTCTGATTGGTTCTATACCTCTGTTATTTGCATACGCACGCCTATACCAGTTTTTTTTTACTCTTTAGTGTACAAGATAGGGCGATGATCAAAATCACGCTGTGGGGTTGCTAATTATTTATTCGCTCAGTTATGTGACAAAGTGGAAGCTCTGTTTCCTATTTTACGCACAAAACTGTTAAAAGGTGTTTGAATCACATTTTAATATATTTTTATAGTTGTGACTGCATAAAGATTTGGCTAAGTTGTGAGAGAGCCATGAACCAAAAATGTCAATTGAAATGATGCTGCTGAAGAGGCACTTTTGCGTAATTGAAAACAGCACTAAGTGGTTTTAATGATCTCTCTTCTTCATAACAACCGCATGTGAAACCGCGAAGAAGGAAAAAAACTTTTATTGTGATTTCGAGACGTAAACCGCCAATATTAAAGCATTATAAAAATATTACGATAAAGTTGTAAAACATATCAAATGCCGTAGTTATTCAGAACAGAAAATTTTACAAGTCCTTCTTTGGGAATTTTTGGTTAACGGTTAATTAGACACTTTTAAAATCTATCTTTGAAAGAAATATTATCTCACTCGTGCATTAATTTTAACGTTCCTGCTAGTATATGTTAAGTAATATTTCCACTAAGTGACCTAAAAAATGTTGTATATCAAAGAGGCCTATTAAAAGTTTATTTTGAAATTGATATTTGCAAGTATTAATTTATTTATTTTACTGTTGTACAAGGTATGTCGATGTTATCTATGCATATGTGAACATATAGGCATGACGTCCACGGCAATGTTGATTTCTACGTGCTGTGGAAATGTACGCACTGGAGAGGAAGATTAAGCGAGGCAGGACTTTCAAATGTGGACAATAGCAATGAACAGCACTTACAGACTTGAACACATCATAACGTTTGCTGCAAATTCGAACAACTCCGCAGAAAAATGTAATGGTCCGTGTTTTCTATCATACTGGCTACAATAAATTAAAGCCATGCAAATTTTAAAGGAAACTACAAAAAAATATTAATTGAACTCATATAAAACTTAGTTCTTAGTCTCCTCATTCCATTACGCAACTTGCTAGGTAGCTTTATTTAATTATATTTATGTGGTTATTAATTCAGTTAAACAGTAAAATAGCTATTTAATATTAGAGTTATATATTTTAATACCCGAAATCCCACAGTTAATTAATTAATCATTTTTGTTAAAATTCTCTAATTCACGTAATATTTTTTGCATAATTTACTATTATATCGAGGTATGGAACCTGCAATTTTCTGATAGAGAATTTTTTTAAATATTTTTGACTTTTAATGCCATATGGATTATTGAGATCGGTTTTGAGTAGCGTGATTAATTATACTGAGGCTTGCGATCACAGCAAATCGTGACCAGAGTGGGTTACGAATCACCATCTTGATAATTAAATTATACCATCGTACATATGGATTACGTACTACTTTTTTTTCCTTAGAAATATTGTGGAAAACAAACCAACTAAAAAAAAAAAAAAAAAAAGACGTCAAAATAAATACAAATATTCATCTAATTATGATCGTCAGTGTTTGGGCACTTATACATCAAGTACGTTTCCAATATATTCATTCATTCATACGCATCATCGGACCAGTTTTAGTAATTTACACTGTTTCTCGCCGCAAGGAAATGCCTGCGGCCAAGTATTGGGAACCACTTTTGTTAACGTGTCGTTGCTCAAATTTTCGTCCTGCAGGATTGGACCTCATGCCAGGATCGAATGGAGTTATGTCCACGATGCGAACATGCGTAATTAATTTATCGAACTTCGACAACGGTTGTCGTGTCCCGCACGCAAACAATCAGTAACCGGTTTGTATCTGTGGAAAACAGACGCGCTACGAACGAGATAAGCCACTACAAAGGTTAGATTTATTCCATGTTTTTGGCGTATATAACAAACACATATTTTAAAAATATTATTGTCGTGGACAGCTACGTTTATGTACATCGTTTTGTTGAATATATTTATCATTTAGCTAATTTGTTAAATAGATGGGGAGCGTATTAAGAAAACTTCGGTGACTTTACATTATTGATTTAAAACTGATTTTCCTAAAATACGACGTACTGACGAATTTCACTGTGTAATTATCTTAAAGTAAATCTTGCCTTGGTAGCATAAACGTATTAATGATTTATTACAGTAAAATTTAACTTAAATGTAAAAATCAGGCACCGAAAACTTAAATCTGGGTTAGTCTACGAAAAAATTAGGAGGCTTAGTATGAGTCTCTATAACATAAAATATACAAAATGACACTTTTTTTTCTATTTGAAAATACATTGTGAGTAATCCTAAAAATTCTTTCAGGAAATTCCATTATTCTTTTTTTTTTTACTGAAGTTAACCGAAGTCGATTGTGGACAATATCCAATACAATTTCATGTGCCATTAGAGGCTTAGTGGAAAGTAATGGAAAGTAATGGAAAGTAATGGAAAGTAATGAAAAGTCGAAATGATAGGATTTTTTACTTAAGTCTTAGCAGTGACGCGTCTTTGTGACAAGGAGGTGATCTTTTTTTTTTTTTCAACGTTTTATTTGTGAGATGAATACCAACAAGAACATTGGGGCTATTCAGAGGGAATTATTCAACGCGCCAATAAATATAATCGCTAACCCGTGCCATGTAGTGAGCGAGCTGTTGCATTGGCAGCACACACAATGAATGGACTTGTGTTCAGGAATGTGCGGGTTCGATCCCAGATCGGTCGTGCTGAATCCGGTTCTTCGTGGTTTTCCGGGATCTCTCCGGCCGAGTGAGGGGTGGTTTATTTTCTATATTGTATTTTTTTGGGGATTTGAAAAAAATATTTCTTCGAAAACTAGTAGCCAAAAAATTTTTTGTAACGCTACAGGTAAGTAACAGTAAATTTCACAAAACCTTAGCGTGGAAAGTGTAAAAATTAACCTTGAATTTTAAAAAGCAACTGCAGCAGCTTCAAGCATATGATAAACAATAGCCTAAATTTACAATTTCGCATGTTTTATAAAATATGTGTTATAAATATACAAAATTTCAGTTGTTGTTTTACAACAAAATCTTTAGCAACTAGTTTTCAATCGTTTATAATAAGTACAAACATGCTTTACTGCGTACGGGCATGGCCGCTTCTTTCCCCGTTCTTGACTGCCTGAGAACAAGGCTTCGTCTCTTGAAAGACAGCTCTTGATGAGACTTTAAGCTACAATTTAAAAAAAAATTTCTTGTCACAGATGTTACTATACGTATTTTAATTGCGTGCTACAAGCATGAAAAAGAGACCAAGAAAAGAGAAAATAAAGTTGACGTGCGCTGACGTGTACTTTCATAGAAGCTCTTGTAACTGCCCCAGTAAGAATGGTAGTTTTAGGCCAATAAGAACCAGAGTCCTAAGGGTGACATTGACATGTCCATTGCTTGTATTTTGCCTCTACGTGCAAGACACCTAAGAACTAGTATGTCGTCGGGTCGGCGGCAACGCGCGATTTTGAGACTTTCTATTGACACGCGTTGATCGTATAGCACGTAATGAAGCTTACTTCATGTTACACATTCCCGCAATAATCCGAATATTCTTTGATGGAATTTTCATAACTATGAAATTAACGTGAAGAAACCCGTTTTGGCGATTTTACCTTTCGGAAAAATACATTGCAGAGAGAAATCAAGAAACCGATTCTAGTAAACATGCATGCAACATTTCTAAAAAACTCAATTTGGAAAGATAAGCATGCAGCAACCTCAAGGTAAAAAATTTTTTTTTATTAAAATTAACTTTATTTATAAAATCTTCATTCACTTCTTACTGTTTATTAAATTACCCTTAAACATGTTCATGTGCGTAGAAAATGCTTCCCTCGACCACTAGGGACGATAATATTTCACCAAACATATGGGGCGATTTTCACATCCTGTGATATGGTAAATTGATGATAAAAGTGCGTCAAACATACGAGGATGCATATAAGGAAATATTAGAGCAGTTATGGCAGTCAACGGACCTTTTCTGAAAACAGGGAGGATTATTTTCGCTTTGGTTAGTTGTGCACATTAGGTATTCGATTAATTGGCATTTTTTTTTTCGAAACACAACTACCCAGCTAGTATTTATTCGTGTTTTTTAAATAGTTCTTGTAATGAATTATCATTAAGTCCAACATAGACCACTATATTGTGCTTTAAGATAGATCAAATATAAGTTCCTGAAACTTAGCAGTTCTTTCAAAGAATAAATCTTAATGTTTTCCGTCTGTGCTGTATTCGATGTATTGCACAGTTTTTGTGCACACGCCTGTCTGTTTTTGCCACTTTTCCCTCTGTGTTATACTCATTGTGCCATTATTTTATATTTATTTTGTGTGCCATCCTCATTGTCCTAAAAAGTTGAATTACTCGTTTCGGCGTTTGTGTTGCTTCCTTTGTTCGTTACTGACTTCATTACTTATGCGGAAATTTCTGTGCGTTATTGCTGACAACAGTTTACCTCGGGTTGTTTTTTGTATTTTCTTTTTCGCGTCATAATCTAAGTTTTTCTTTTATGAAGTTCTTTCATAGTGAGTAGGAATAACAGTTGATTCAATTATTTGTTCACCGTTTACACAAACTCGATATTATAATGCGGCTGTGTACTTTATTGGTGTCATTTGAGGACACGAGTAGAACCAAAAATATCATGGATTGAGAAGAAAGACACGTCATTAAAATAAAAATATTCGGCACAAAAGATTGTCGCGGAAAACTGCACGCAAAGAAAATCCGCACGGCTCTGTTCAATTTTCGCCACTGGTAAGGAGTGATAACTGTTGGTGAAGTATAATTCTGATTGGTGGTGAATATTACACAAACTTTACCAACGTAGGTTTTCTTTTCATAAGTATTTTATTTCGCGCTTCTTTTGAGTACCGAATATTTTGGTCTGAATCTGTGCAATATTATAACACCGAGAGAAAGGTTTGTTTCAGCAAACAAAATACGTGTTTGTATAGGTGCAATAAAATATTTTTTTGATCTTATTTGGTTGCCTCAAACAAGGATTTTGGTGGTGCAACTAGAGATATTTTCGGCTCTACATACATTAATCAGTTTCGGTTAATTTAAAAAAAAATATTTTGGTCTGACAGAGAGTAGAACATAATTCAGCTGCTCCCGAACCTCAGCTCAAGTCACTTCTAATAAAAATTTGAATATTTTTAAATATGTACATTTTAAATACTGGACAACGCGTGCAAATAAATATTTTGATTTGTACAGATTCACTTTATAGTTTTATGGTGAACTTATATCATTAGGATGCTTATAATATTATGAAGAGTTTATACTATTAGGATGCTTATAATATTATGAAGAGTTTATACTATTACAAATGCACTTACAAACGCTGTTATGCACTTCTCTAATTATCACAAAAATGCAAACAAATTCTCGAGCTGTATTTTCGAACGAAGTCAATCAAATGAATGGCCGAACAAATAACTACAATTGATTTAACTAAATATTTTGTTGTTAGTATAATCTCATTTCGCCTAACACAGAGAGGTTTAGTTTATTCAAGCGCGTATTTTGTTGTATAAACAAAATTAATTTGGTTGCATTTCAAGTTCTGTTCACTCAACCAGAAATTTTGTTGGGGCAACTAAATACATCTTCGACCCTATACAAACAAGTATTTTGTTGGCTGAAACAAACCTTTCTCTCGGTGTACGGTATAAGTTTGTTGCTGATTACCTGTCGGGTTTTCTTTGAGCTGCTATTGGGGGAAAAAAAAAAAAGTTCTGATTGGCGTCTTACGCTTGATTGCGATCAAAAAGTATGAATATCTCAGGGCTATTTGTANAAAAAAAAAAAAGTTCTGATTGGCGTCTTACGCTTGATTGCGATCAAAAAGTATGAATATCTCAGGGCTATTTGTATCTGATTTCTAGGTAGCCTTTAAATATTCAGTACCTAGACACTGTAAAATCGATGCTAAAAATGCTATCACCATATTATTACGGAAGCAAAACGTCAACGACAGAATTAGTCGTCGTAACATTCGTATAACAGCAGAACTGTTTAAAAAGTTCTGGACGTACGTGCCTATTTCCAACAACGCATTAAATTAATCTCATTTTACCCGTGGCACTCGTATTTGTGCATTTGCTTCTGAAACTGACGTATTGACAGTTTGCGGGTAATAACTTTTAATGAGGTGATATCAAACCGGTGTAGAAAAAGTGTATATATATATATATATATATATATATATATAAATCCCTTTGTGTTTGTGTTTCGACCTTTGCCGTGTACTGTTTACAAAGCGAAATACTAAAGTCTCATTCGCTCATTCACTCACGGACTCGAAAGTTATATTCCTGTGCTTACGGACTACTAACGACTTGCAGTATTCACAAAAGTGATCGCCGAGTAAATAAAATAATTAATTTGCCCGAAATTGTAACAGGATCTGGGAAAGATGTAGAATATTTCTGATCCAAAATAAATTGTTTCCTAAAACTTGTTATTGCTGTTTCAGAAACTTGTAACGTTTAATGTCTAAATAGGGATGCATACGAGTCACTTTGAATTAAAGATTTTTATAAAATACTGCTTAGCAACTCCTTGTTAACCGGATTGCATACGTACTTACAAAATATATAATAATTAAAAGGCAATGAGCAGTAACTTGTATCTACGCATCAAGCTAGTGGAAAAAAGGAATGCTTAGGAACGTAAATATGTTTCCGTTATTTCACCCTTTAATACGATGCGTGTAAAAACCTATTTAACAAATCTTAATACCCACAGATTTAAGCAGTGTTATAATAATGTGTAATTAATCAGCACAAGTGTTATATTCAAGAAAAAATACTAAACAATGTTTGTAATGATATATGGTGTAATTTTATATCTGGAAATGTGTTGGTAGCACTGGTTTTTAGCAGTATTTCCCCACCTGGATTTAATTTTTATATTTGTGTATATTAACATTTTGTAAATTTATTACACTGTGTGGCACATAACATTATAAATTTACAGAAAATCTATATATGGTTTTTAATAACCCTCTTTACAAGTTGTTTGCCCTTAATTTCTTTTAAATAGGCTTTTAATTTGCAACAAATCAACTGCCCGAACATATTTACTTTGTTGCAAAATTCTATATGCAGTGAAACCTTCCTGCATCATTTCCATCTGTGTTGTTTTTGTGCATCCATTGTTTTTTTTGTACAGTCCAAAAAAACTTCCATTTAAATCATTGTTAAGAATGTTTGCCAACGATACTGGAAGCGTGACCTTCAGTGTATACATTAAAACTATTTTGAAATCACGTGTATTATATTTTTGTTAGTTTTGTGAGCGCTCAATTAAATATAAAACAGGTATAAAATATTTTCATGGTGGTTTCACACACGAAAAAATATATTTGCATTGAACATGCAGTCTTGATTTTCTATAAAGTTTTAAATAATGAACTCTTCAAGTATCTCAACATGAAAGTAGACATGCGATGAAAACATAACCTCGGGCTTGGTTGTCTAGATGTTGTTATCCTTCCAAGTATTACTGTCAAGCTGGGAATACAATTTGCATTTAAATCCAAACATATGTATTAGATTATCAATGAACCTCGTCGAAACGACCATCTAATTCAAGAACATAAAACGAGGGTCACTCGCTTGAATAAAATTATGTGAAATTTTCTTCCGGCGTGTCAGAGGTAGTCCACGCTCCTTGTAAAAACACAGCTGGGTTTGAAATAATTCACATTTCCACATGAGTCACAGTTTCCACAGCTTAACGGCTTCCGGAGGGACGAAAAACATAGACCAACGATTAATTGCAGCAAACAATCTCAGCTAGGTCCCATTATTGAAGTCTATTTTTCATAGGAGTAGAGAGAAGAAATATTTAAATTCAGCCCCAGGGTAGAGCTCGGTCGTTGACTTAGATTATCCATATTACGACCGCTCGTCGTCCACTTAATAACCCTCTGTGAATTATAAATTAAGAAAGTTGCTCAATGTAAAACGCAACTAAAATCAAAACGGTCGCTCTTATGAAGTCAAGAGAAACTCTTTTGCTCGCTTCCGGTTCAGTGACTTTTGTGATCGGGCAGGTTGGGTACAGTTTACCTCGTGAACAGAGTGTACTGTTCTCGTTGTATCTGTTACGTGCAGCCGCTACTCCGGGCGATTAATAATTAATCCTGAAGTTGGTGACTCTGGGAGGTTCCCCTGGAATAATGCTATCTACCCTTGTTCGAGACTAATTTTCGTACCCAACATAGACGTAGAGTTTGCTATCAAACGCCCAGCTTTATCTGCATATTACTAAAGGTCATGGATCGACTTGATCTTTAGTGCATACAGAGTTTGTATTTTCGTTACAGGCGGTTTCCTGGCGTGCTTTAATAACCCCGAAAATCAAATACCGCAACCGTTTTATAGTGCATCAAGAGATTTAAAACTATATCTTCAAATGGTAGCTAGTATTTAGCTTTTAATGACTGGTCGCTGAATAGGAGAAATAGGAAAATGTATTAGCCTTAATAGCTTTAAAACACTTTTTTTTTTTAACTTTTTGTTAACGAAACAGATTAAACGGATTCAAGTCTTGGCCACTATTGGTAGTTAATAAATCAGATATACGCAAGGTTGTGCATTCGCACCTGATAGCCTTTGCTAATCACTGGACTGAGAAAGTGAGAACCACTGGTTACCCCAAAAATAAGTTTAAAGTCGATAATGGCCAGTTAAACTCAGGTGTTTAAAACTCGTCCCCATTACTGACTTTAAATGTTTACAAATAGCGAGGATTGCAAACTAACCATTGCTTAATTTGCTTCTATTCGAAATCGATCATGGTATAGCTTGTCCACATTAAAAGCAACTGTTTGCTGCAAAATCTTACATGATCGCTCACTTAATAAACATTTAAGGGAGGCTCAATTTGAACGTACTTGAACAAGCTGAAAAGTGCTTTAGCCAGTTTTCCTTGGAAAGGTAGGCTTACATTATCGTCCAAATTTTAGTCTGCATATATGTCTGTGTGTCTTCTCCCCCACGCCCTAATAACGTTTTTAACCAACGAAGATATAATAATAAATTTTGTAGAAATGTGATGCCAGTAACGATTGCCACGTGTCAACTTTTCGTAAAAGTACACAGTCTGTATATATATGTATATAGATATATATATATACATATATATACACGTTAGTGAAAACTTGTCTGTGCATGAACGTTGATGTATCAATCCGCGATGTGCCATGCCGCGTGTATTGAGTTTATGACAATGTAACATGCGGAAAATTTTCAACACACGATTATAATCACTTAACCCAGTTCTCACTATACGGTAACTATGCACGGGTGTTCTCTAAAGATGCAGACTTAATACCCCAGTTAGAGCTGAAGCGCTTATGCATCAAACCTAAAATTAGACGTAAGTGCCCTTTAACCGTAAGCTCTCATGTGATCTTACTACGTCAGTGAAGTCGGCACGTGTACTTGCCAAATTATCTTTTGACTTTTTTCCATTGAATATAAAGAATGGTGTATAAAGAACAAAGTCACACACCACATCCACGCTTTTTCCAAGCGAGTGATTTGCGCACACGCTATTTCTAAGAGCACAAGCTCATCTGCGTTCTGGAAGAGAAGGAGCGAGGTGGAACTAAGGCAGTTGGCTTGCCACACAATGACGTCATGTGCGAAGGAAGGGATTGTAGAGCTGCGTCGTATCGGGGGCAGGGAATAGCTACGAAAAACCGTGGACTGCAGACGAGGTAGACCGATTTCATTACGTGCATGTCCCCCAACAATTACTGAAGAATTGAAAAAGAACTGCCAAAATCACGTGTTCCAACACGGACACGTCATTTGTTTGTATTTGTTTTTTAAAAACATCCTTCTCTTTAGCATATAAATATATAATTATGTATATATATTCTGTATATATACATATATATTTATTTTGTTGCATCGTATTTGCGTTATCACTAAGTTAAAAGTAGTGTAGAAGAATATCGAAGCACTTATATTGTTAGACAGTGTGCCACCTTAGGGGAAGTCACGTGGTTTTTGACAGTTCTGTAAGAATGGAATACGTTCAGTGTTGGAACACGAAGGTTGGCTACTGCGCAGCTGGCGTAACACTCTTCTTTAGCCTACCCTATTTAACTTACAGTGTTTGTTTAACTGGCTCGTCATCTCCTGTTCCATATGTGTGTATATTTATATGATCTCATTTTTTTTTTGCATTTGTGCTCCTCGTCCATATATTGTCTTCTTCGGTTTTTTGGTAACTCTTTTCGTAGTCATTGTCGGCAATGCAAATCCAATAAAAATGCGAATTCAGTATGGTAAAAAAGTAGAGACGTTCTCGTATGGTTTCATTCTTTAATACCGCTGTTTACATGTAACAGATTTACGTCGCACGGTAAACTGTACAAGGACAAGGTGACCTCCTGATTATAGTAACTCAGCGATCCATTTGGAAACCGATACGAGGCTCAGAAATGTTTACGTCCTGTAGAGGGTGGGGGTAGAACCATAGCTTATGTGGCCTCTTCGCTAATAGGCTTTTCACGCTCTATATACTGTATACAGGATTCTACCTAGAGTCGCCTTGCGTGTTCGAGGCAAGAATTTTGAACTTATATGTTTTTCGCACAAACCTCAAAACTGGAATATAAAGAGCCTATATGTCGACCTACCGTACTATTTAAAGTGCCACAACTTGATACAGACAACTGTCTGAAGACCAGTCTTGAAAATCGCTATCCTCCAGGTCCAAGTCTCTCTCAGAAGGAAGAGAATAAACGTGATTTTGGTAATTATTAAGTTTAGGGGATTTTCTGAAAAACACAAAAAAAAAATTCCAAATTATGATATATTTCTACTCTACTAATCACTTAGAACACGAATATACTAGGGGCGTAGCTTTAAAATAAGTACAACATATTTAAAAAAATTGAACAAAATTGCGAAATAAGCAGTATAGCCAGTTTGTTTACGTTTCTGAACGAAACGTCCTAGACCAACAAAAGTTGCATAAATGGGTTCTACACAGCTCACCTTGTTCATATTCAAGAGGGCGTAATGTTAAAATAAGTAGAACATATTAAAAAAAAATTGCTAAATATGTTTGTTTACGTCTGTTAACGTCAGAGGAATTATACCAGCCCCCTAACTAGGTGAGTCAATTTACATTATTTTGGTGTGTTTTACGGTTCCTTTAAATCCCTACAATCCTATATTCATAGTTAAGTGTAATACCCAAACATCTTAGGTCAGTGTAAACCCTACTATCATAGGTTTGTGTAAAACCCTATAATCCTAGGCTAGTGTAAAACCCAACAATCCTGGGTTAGTTCAAAAATGTAAAATAGTGATTCACCCATCGTGGGGTTAGGTTCTGTTAGGTTAGGAGGGCACATATTACGAAATTAGNAATGTAAAATAGTGATTCACCCATCGTGGGGTTAGGTTCTGTTAGGTTAGGAGGGCACATATTACGAAATTAGTCTGACGTTAATGCCCCTAGTATATTCGTGTTCTGCATCATTAGTAGAGTGGAAATATACAATTTTCCGTGAATTATTTTTATTTTTACAGAAAAGCCCCTAAACTTAATAATTACCGTGATTTTTTAATTGGAAGGCACTGCTGGGCGAGGATAATCCACACCGGACGGATCAGCTACAGACCACCGCGTCGTTCCAATTACAATTAAAATATTAATTCAAATTTAATATTATAAGCAGTATGTACACAATTATCAGAAATGATTGCCTTGAAACTCAACTGTTTTACAGAACTGTTGACAGGAGACTGAATGATTTAAGTTATTACCTTCCTCCTGCCACTTAACAGGTCGTGAAAAGCCTTTGAACTCTGTTTACAGGAGTTACATTTTTTATAAGTGATAATTTTTTCTTGCACTTAAAAGTAATTGATTTTATATTTGTTTCTCGGCTATTAACCAAAGTGCGGGAAGTAACATTGATCACAGTTATTCCCAAAACTTGACTATAAATTTTACATTACCAGTGCCCAATCGTTTCACCTCACAAACCAAACTGGCGGCAGGCTAGAGCTGTCTTCTTCCATAACGAAATTCTGAGACACCACCATTAAGTGTGAGAATTTTTCTCTATACGATATAAAAATAAGTTATTTTGTGTCTCCTATTATAACCTAAATCACTATCAACACAGATAAGTTCGTAAATAAGTTTCTTATTTTAAAGGGGCCGCCATGGCTGAGCTGCTGTTCGCCCCCCACCAAGGTTATCCGAGTTCAATCCCCGGCCGGGTCACTCCGTATTTTCGCATGTGGGAATCGTGCCGAACGATGCCGTTTGTCGGCGGGTTATCTCGGGGATCTCCTGTTTCCCCCGTCCTTTCATTCCGGCGCTACTCCATAGTCACCTCAATCACCCTCGTCGGCTCTCAACATTTCGATGTTAAGAGCCGCCCAAATATCTTCACTCATTATTTATATAAACACCTTTACAAAGCAATACAATAACATATGCAACCAATGTGGCCCAAAACCCATGAAGTAAGTTACTAATACCAGTCTCTCAAATCAAAATAATTACTACTTCAAGCAATTTCCTAATTTGATATGGAATTTTTCACATACATAAACGCAGNTCTCTCAAATCAAAATAATTACTACTTCAAGCAATTTCCTAATTTGATATGGAATTTTTCACATACATAAACGCAGATATATATACACTCACACGTTAACGCTACAGATCAAAATCATTTTCCTTATCATGAGAATGTCATAAAGAAATTTTCCTTGATAAGTGCTTATGTGATTAGCCAATATTTAAAATTTTATTTTTCAATCAAACTTTTTGTCAAAATAAGTTGAAGATAATAANTCAATCAAACTTTTTGTCAAAATAAGTTGAAGATAATAATTTGATGCACGTAAATAAAGTTGCAGATTTTATGTAATTTGCAGCATGCTACTACCATTACTGTGGCTTCAAGAAAAACGTCAGCTGAAACCAAAATTTGTGTTTAAAATAACATTTTAAAATTTGTGCGGATCAATCTTTTAACTGAGATTTCCATATTTTATCTTAAAACAAGAAGTTACTGATAACTAATGAGCCTAATTTCCTCTACATGAGGGCAAATAAATTTTGGTAAATTCTTGAAAGCTTGTATGATAGATAGGCATTGACTTCTCATTGACAGCAATATTATTAGATATGAAAACCAGAAACTTGTCAAACAATACAAAGACCATTAAAATACAGGAGTGACTTACCCGGGATTCAAATTCGGAAAAACTCGTAAAATGAAGCTAACTTGCAATTAACTGCATCACGGTGGTAGGGTTTAGAGCATCAACTTCGGATGNAGAAACTTGTCAAACAATACAAAGACCATTAAAATACACGAGTGACTTACCCGGGATTCAAATTCAGAAAAACTCATAAAATGAAGCTAACTTGCAATTAACTGCATCACGGTGGTAGGGTTTAGAGCATCAACTTCGGATGTAATCAGCCTNTAAAATGAAGCTAACTTGCAATTAACTGCATCACGGTGGTAGGGTTTAGAGCATCAACTTCGGATGTAATCAGCCTAATGTTTTTAATGATAGGGTAACCTAAAATATTTACTCGGCAATCATTTTGAAAATAAGTGTCTGAGTCACTAAAACACATACGTTTATATGTCCTGCCATAACGCTACCTGTCTGAAAAATGTGATTGGTTTATTGGTTTCCGAGATATGGCAAAAACCTTATTTTCTTAAATGGAACTATCTTACAAAATTGTTTGAAAAGAGGCTCCGTACACGATGATTGTAATTGATAATGTCAGCAAAAAGTTTGATTGAATTAGTTAAATTGTTTAATAGATATGCTTAACATATGAAAATATTTATATGGCTGCCATATTTGAAATTACTATCTGGCNAGTTAAATTGTTTAATAGATATGCTTAACATATGAAAATATTTATATGGCTGCCATATTTGAAATTACTATCTGGACCCAAATAAATCATGCAACATTACTTAGCCTTCTGTAGGAGTGCAAAATTTTATAGAAATTAGTTGAATGAATCCGCAAACATGACAAAATGTTCCGTTTTTTCACCTTACACTACTTCGCAAAAAATCTGACAAAGGAGAATATTTGTATGCATATCGGTTGATTGGTCCTCGAGATATGGCATAAAACCTTCATTGATGTTGTGACGATCTTTATAAATGGAGGGTAAAATGTATATATATTAGCAGATTCGTTTATTGTCATATATACAATATAGAAATTTAAATTTATATCCGTTACATAGTTTCTTAGATATAGTACGCTAAGATAAAATGTTTGTAATGCAATTCAGAAAATAAGATACTTACATTATTAAAACATATATATTAATATAGCCTGCCACAGTACAATTTCTTCGCCAAATTTGAAAGGAATCAGTTAATTCTTTACCGAGATACGGCATAAAAGTTATATTATTTCATGTGGGGCTATTTTACAAAATGGTCAAGAAATTAGGCCTTGCATAGATAATTTTCATGGATAAAACTGATACTGCCAGCATACAAAGTTAAGTTGAAATTTGTTTTCAGATTCGTAGATAAAAGATTCGGAGCTAATATGTCTATGTCCTCCATTTTGAAAATGTGTGTGTCACCCTCTTCAAATTTATCAGTTTACGTAACCTGCCCCAATGCTAATTGTTTGCCAAATTTAGTAGATATCTGTTGTTTTTTTCGGAGATCACATAATTCTTATTTAATTGATACTATTTTCCAAATGGTGGACAAAAATATTTTGTGCGTACACTTTTGATTTTTATAATCTATACAGCCACCATGCAAAGTTCCACTGGAATTAATTACATGGTTTCGACGCTATAACATACAAAACTAAAATAGCTATTTGGCCATCGTTTTGAAAATATGTGTCTGACACGCGTAAAACATATAATTTACCATTACCTACCACAGTGCTATTTGTTTGCCATATTTGGTAAGAATCGGCCAATTGTTTCCCGAGATATGACATGAAAAATGTATTAATTAGTTCAGTGCTATCTTACAAAATGGAGGACAAAAGAGGCTCCGTGTAGACACATTTAATGTTTGTAATATATACTTCCATCATACAAAGTTAACTTGGAATTGATCAAATATTTTCGAAAACATGTCATACTATGATAGAATAGCTCTATGGCCCCATTTTATAAATAAGCGCATAATAAAGCTAATTAATCATATTTACTTTGCCTATCATAGTATTACTTACTTTCCAAATTAGGCGAAAATAGGTTTAGTAGTTTTCAAGGAATAACGTAAGTTTTATTTTTTATGTGCCGTTATCTTCCAAAATTGCGAACCAACAACAATAGTTACCTCTGAATTTATGCTTACAACTTGCGCTGTCAGCATTCTAAATTTGGTTAACATCGGTTGAATGGTTTCCGAGATATGACATATCGCCCTAAATTTAAAAATGGCCGCCATTTTTTAAGTATGTCCCTGGAGTGGTCTAAAACTATAAAAAACATGTGTCCTTACTTAGTACTATGTGTATACCGAGTTTGGGGAAATTTGGTTCTCGCGTCCAAAAATTGAAGAGTTGGGGAGACACACGCGCAAATACACACGCAGACACACACAGACACACAGCCAGGAAAGTGATCTCGTAAGCATTTCTTTCCTTCGGAAAGTAGGCTAAAAATACAAATAACATTATTTTACCAATTATTTGGTATTTTTATTAAGTTACTTTTTATTCCATTTCACAAAACCATAAAATACATTCAAAATTTTGCTTTTTTAACAGCCTTAACTCCAGGCTACAATTTATTTGGTAAACCAACCGCACGTGCACAAACACACACTAACCCTCGCATATCAGAAGTCCTTAAGTCTATAATTGACGCCCAATACGCGCAAAATATTCGGAAGTTATCTATTAATTTTCAAGATGCGACCTTAGATAAAGAACGATTGGAAAGCATTTGCAAGCAGTAAATTTTTCGTTGCTGACATTGCAAATGCTTCTGTAACGAGTTGTGCTANTTCACAAAACCATAAAATACATTCAAAATTTTGCTTTTTTAACAGCCTTAACTCCAGGCTACAATTTATTTGGTAAACCAACCGCACGTGCACAAACACACACTAACCCTCGCATATCAGAAGTCCTTAAGTCTATAATTGACGCCCAATACGCGCAAAATATTCGGAAGTTATCTATTAATTTTCAAGATGCGACCTTAGATAAATANAAGTTATCTATTAATTTTCAAGATGCGACCTTAGATAAATAACGATTGGAAAGCATTTGCAAGCAGTAAATTTTTCGTTGCTGACATTGCAAATGCTTCTGTAACGAGTTGTGCTACGTAGTGGCACCACAACCGTTGACAGTTCTCAATCATAACTAACTACCGTGCGAATGGCGCCACTTCTTCAGAAAGTTAATCAAGTTCATATCTGTTTCAACAATTACTATTGTGTTAGCATGAACTCGGCGGTATCAACGTTTTAATTGGCTACGTGTGGCGCGCACAGCAAATCCAAAGGAATGATAGAATATAGCCTAAATTTCTGGGCGCCTCGTAAGTGCTATATTTTTCTTTGCGTGATGTGCGGTGTAGTGGCCAATCTCATATTTACATACGTATTCTACTCTCTTTGCACGTGCTATGTGCTGTGTTTTAGTCAACTGTAACCCCGCTTCGGCGTCAAGTCACCGTGTACTTTTGACGTGATAAGTCCCACGCAAACGATTCGTTTGTCACAGCTTGACACCGGAGCGAACCCAACCAAATATTTCAACTTAGAACTTGAGGCATTGCAGATGCACATGCGGGAGCCTGATTTACTATGGACGAGATGAGAGTCATTTTTTTTTCTGAACCACACTGATCGCCTCGGAAAGGCCGTCGCATCTCGACCGGAAGAAAAGGACCGACAGATAGATCATCGTTTAACATTACTTTAACAGTTACCTCTTACCAGCGCAGTCATCTTTCTGGTTCCTGCGCGATTACATACAAATGGCGTGTGATTTCCGACAGTAGTTTCCGTTCAATCTTTCCACTTGTTCCAGGGTTATCATTCGCTCTGTGAACGTTTACGGGGGGACCCTCTCTACAAGTATTTCTCTACCCGCTAATAAAGAGTCCCGTTGCTACCTATCGGTCTCCTATAGCTTTTTCCATAAATGCTTGTAGCAATTTTTAATTATTTCCTGTCGAAAGGGTTTTTACGGTGCCTATGACGGTTCTTCCCTTTTATCTTCTTAATTTTAGTAGTTTAGCTATAAGTACACAAACAGGGAGGTTGCCATAGCTGAAATTAGGCCATTGAAGCCCATTCCCTCGCTGCCGCGATGCATGTCTCCTTGCATTATTTCCCTCCCTTGTAGGCGTATGGGGCCTAGCCCTGAGTCGCACTTAACTCCCACCCCCTAATGAAGATGCACACTTGACATTTGGTTTCAGAGTAGATTAGGAAACATTTACGGGGACGGTAAATCATTCATCGTGTGGTCCGAGAGGTGCTCCTCCAAATGTAGTTAATTTTGGGATCGTTAAACATTAAATCGAGTGTAGAGTGAGTGGAGAGGTTTTGAGAATTGACGAGGGTGAAACGAGGTGAACATAGAACAGCGCCTGGAATGCAAGAGTGGTGTAAACGGGAGATCTCCGAGAAAATTCTCCGACCAGCGGCACCGTCAGGCTCGGATTCCCACGTGCAAAATTCCGGCGGCGACCCTGCCAGAAATTAACATTAACAGTAAATATTATTTAAACAGAAAACTGACAACAATAATAGCATTATTAATGCTCGTGTTTTTGTACGTGCCTGTGTGCTTATGTGTCAAAAAAGGGAAACAGGCCCTATTGAGATCGGTATCGATTCGAGCAATCTTATCTTGGGTATAAGCCCAAACGCATAAGCCATTAATACATAAACGTTCATTGATAAATATCAGAAAGTCTGTATCTCCCACCTATGTTAAAAATATCCCAAGTTAAATCTTAACTTACCACATTTAGTTCTGATAAAGACTTCATCGCAATAACTCTTATAAAACAAAATATTGTGCCAGAAGGAACCATTCATGCTTTTTATATAATATGGTCTACGATTTCTCACGAAAAATTAAAAATCTTTATTGGCTTTTTTTTTTTTTTTTTTTTTTTTTTTTTTTTTTANTTTTTTTTTTTTTTTTTTTTTTGCTTTTTTTGAGAATAATATTTTATCACTTCTGTTTACGAGGAAAAGGAAAGAGACCACAGACGCCACCAAACTTTGACGCTTATTTTATTCGTAACTGGCGACCCTAGACATATGCGGAGTTAACGGTCTCTACCTAGAGTTGCTTTGCCTGTTCGTGGCATATTCTTTTTGGAATAACGACAAATTTGTTTGTCCACATAAGTAGAATGAAAAAGAGAGTTCGGTAATAAGAACCTAGGGTACTGGAGACGCGCCCGGTAGTCACCTTAAACCGAGGTGTCTTTGATCTTAAACATGTGCCNTTTTTTTTTTTTTTTTTTTTTTTTTGCTTTTTTTGAGAATAATATTTCATCACTTCTGTTTACGAGGAAAAGGAAAGAGACCACAGACGCCACCAAACTTTGACGCTTATTTTATTCGTAACTGGCGACCCTAGACATAAGCGGAGTTAACGGTGTCTACCTAGAGTTGCTTTGCCTGTTCGTGGCATATTCTTTTTGGAATAACGACAAATTTGTTTGTCCACATAAGTAAAATGAAAAAGAGAGTTCGGGAATAAGAACCTAGGGTACTGGAGACGCGCCCGGTAGTCACCTTAAACCGAGGTGTCTTTGATCTTAAACATGTGCCCTTTACCATCACCTTAACCTCAGGATGACCTTAAAAGCAAAAACCTCCAAAAAATCCAAAATTTTAAAATTTTCAAAAAAATGTCAAAAGATGCTTTGCCCATATTTGTTTGCGGTTTGGACTCCAAACATAGTAAACATCAGGGGATAAATTTCATTATTTGTCCCAACCGCCAAATTGTATATCTGTGATCTTGACATTAGGATGACCTGGTAATAAAAAACTAAGAGAAAAATCGCACAGATTCGTCCGAAAAATAAAAAATTGGGGAAGTTACATAATTGATCCCGACCTCCATCTTGGATATTATGTCAAGGTCACGAGGTCAAAGGACAAGATCATCCCGAGTCAAGGTGGCCTCCGGGTGCCGTCACAACATTTCAGCCGTTTGGCTTCGGTTCCGACACCCTGCCTGTATCATTGTCCCCGAACTATTTTCTTAATTCTACTCATTTTCTAACAAGTATTTTTTTTTGTCAAAACAAACTTTTCTCTCAATGGCAATGACATCACGTTAAAATCTGTTCACGTTTAACTGAGCACTTTTGAAATAAACCTTTGAAAAATGTCACTTCCCCATATCTGCATATACTTTAAAGGGAACAATTAACTTGCATTCGTCCAGTAAAGTTGGCTTAGACAGAGGGAAAGTAGTTCCATGTCTTAACGTTCTGATTTTTGTTAATGCACAGAATTTAAGAGTAAGCAAATTTGTAAAATGTTTAATTTTTTTAAAATTATTTTACATTTTCATTTGTACGGCACATGAGTGAAGCGACCATGCACAAAGGCAATGTTAATTTTATACATGGGGGAAGAATAAATACCGCGCAAAAATATATAACTTAAGCAGTACTTTCTAAAGTGCTCATTTTACTGTGAACAGCATATAGCAAAATCTGCGGCCGATAATAGTAAGGGGCGCTACTGTCGACACGAGACTCCGTCGTGCATAATCGCTTAGGTATTTACACCCCGACGGCACAAGGGCTAAGCTTAACATCTGACCGCCAGCTACCACTTCGCGCAATTTGCCTACCTCTGGCAACGCCACCCCAATCGAACCACCCCTTTCACTCCTATCCTTTTTCTCCTCGCACACCCCCGTTATCACTAAATTACTTATCTTCGAAACCCCTAGCAGCCATTCAATCAATTTGCCAATCAGCGCCGTCATAATCACGGAATGGCAGAGGCACACACACACACACACACACACCCACACACACGTGCGCGTGCACGACTGCGCGAAACCTGGCCTGCTATAATTACGACGGTTAATTGCGCACATCACACGACATTAACGGTAACAGGTCANGACTGCGCGAAACCTGGCCTGCTATAATTACGACGGTTAATTGCGCACATCACACGACATTAACGGTAACAGGTCACTCCCCTTCGAAACCCCCACATTTCCCATTTACCTTTTCCTCTACCTATCCCGAGCCCTCACGCTAGCAGCCCCCCCCTCCTCTTGCCTTCTTCCACAATTCCGATAATTACTTGCTGAGTGATTATTACCCTCATCCCGGGAGCTCGTACCCATCGGGTTTCCCCACCACAACCCCCTTCCCCCTTTTCCTTTTCCTTGTCTCTTCACCGCTTCTTCCTCGGCTTGTCTTTCTCCCAGTGATCCGCTGTAAGGGTTTCGAGTAGAGAGTATAGGCCGTTCGCGTTTAATTAAGCACATTTGAAATCAACCTTCGAAAAATTGTCACTCGTCTTACCGGCGTATATNATAGGCCGTTCGCGTTTAATTAAGCACATTTGAAATCAACCTTCGAAAAATTGTCACTCGTCTTACCGGCGTATATATTTCAACGGGCACACTCACTGGCACGCGCCTAGTACACTGTAATATTTGTCTGATTTTTACAAGGAATTTTTTTGGAAATTAGGTACCAAATACAATATGCTTGAAACACTACAAATAAATTAAGACTACATTTCGCAAAACCCTANTAGGCCGTTCGCGTTTAATTAAGCACATTTGAAATCAACCTTCGAAAAATTGTCACTCGTCTTACCGGCGTATATTTCAACGGGCACACTCACTGGCACGCGCCTAGTACACTGTAATATTTGTCTGCTTTTTACAAGGAATAATTTTGGAAATTAGGTACCAAATACAATATGCTTGAAACACTACAAATAAATTAAGACTACATTTCGCAAAACCCTANTTTTGGAAATTAGGTACCAAATACAATATGCTTGAAACACTACAAATAAATTAAGACTACATTTCGCAAAACCCTAGTGCGGAATGCGTGCCACTGCTGTTGAATTTTATAACAAGCTAGCGTTGTGCACTTCAAGTTTATCATAAACATTGAGATGCATAGACAATTCAGTAGGTTTTCTAAAATAACGTGAGGTAAATGTAAAAATATTTCAGCTGTAGAATTACAAGAATAATCTTTGGGTACTAGTTTCGACAAATTGTTTGAAGAAAAAAAAAGTACTTAATTCTTTCACTGCGTAAAGTTGGTAACGACGGAGGACAGTGGTTCAATCTAAACGTTGAATTAAAAGTGTTAGGCGTATTAAAAATATGTATTTTACTTTCTGTTTTTGTATGTATTTATTTGTAAGAATGAGAGAATTTGTTAAATAATTGCTTTCCTAATAATGTCACAGCTTCATTTGATCGATGCATAAATTAAGTGATAAGAACCGTGGTGATGTTAGTTTTGCATATGGCGGAAGAATACGCAACATACACATAAGTATAGATTGTTCACGGTGAGCTGAGCACTTTTGAAAGCCCTTCTAAAGATCTACTTGTATGCACATTTTGCATTCTTCCACCGTATGTAAATTTAACACTGCCGCGAGGTCTGATCACTTTATTCACATTTCGGTCAAGTGAAAATGAAATTATTACGAAAAGTAACTATTTTACTAATTTGCTAACCCGCGCACTTATACACCGAGAAAAAGAATTGTTTCAGTAAACAAAAGGTATTTGTTTGCGTGGTGTTTGTGTCAGCTGAACGACGTTTTGTTGGTACAACCAATACTCGGTTCTTCCAAACNAGGTATTTGTTTGCGTGGTGTTTGTGTCAGCTGAACGACGTTTTGTTGGTACAACCAATACTCGGTTCTTCCAAATGAATGAAATTTGTTTACAAAGCAAAATAATTTTTTTGAAACACTTATGTCTGTGCCAAACAAATGTTTTGTTGTTTCAGTATGTTAAACAAATACGTAGTATACACTGAAGAAAGGTTTGTTCCAGCCAACCAAATGTTTGTTTCTACAGGGCCAAAAATATATTTAGTTGCCCCAACAAAATATTGTGTTTAGGAAACAAAACTTGAAAAGTAAAAAAATTAATTTTGNAGGTATTTGTTTGCGTGGTGTTTGTGTCAGCTGAACGACGTTTTGTTGGTACAACCAATACTCGGTTCTTCCAAACGAATGAAATTTGTTTACAAAGCAAAATAATTTATTTGAAACACTTATGTCTGTGCCAAACAAATGTTTTGTTGTTTCTCATACAATTTGTTTATGCATCATATGTGACAAGAAAGGTTTGTTCCAGCCAACCAAATGTTTGTTTCTACAGGGTCAAAAATATATTTAGTTGCCCCAACAAAATATTGTGTTTAGGAAACAAAACTTGAAAAGTAAAAAAATTAATTTTGTTATTTTTCCGACAAAATACATCCTCGGATTAACAAAACATTTGTGTTAGGCCAAAAGAAATTAGACTGTCAACAAAATATATAGTTGAATTCACTGTGTATATTTGTTTGGCTACTAATTTGATTACCTTCGTTCGAAAACATAGCTCAAGATTTTGTTTGTATTTTTGTGACAGTTAGGACAGTAACAGTGCTTGTGAGCTTATTTATTGATTTTTAATATTGGCGTATACATCATATTTAAACAAGTTCAACAGTAAACTGAAAAGTAAATCTGCTNACTGTCAACAAAATATATAGTTGAATTCACTGTGTATATTTGTTTGGCTACTAATTTGATTACCTTCGTTCGAAAACATAGCTCAAGATTTTGCTTGTATTTTTGTGACAGTTAGGACAGTAACAGTGCTTGTGAGCATATTTATTGATTTTTAATATTGGCGTATACATCATATTTAAACAAGTTCAACAGTAAACTGAAAAGTAAATCTGCTAAATTTGAAAAAATTGTTTGCTCACGTTGTCGAGTATTCAACTGCGTGTATTAAAAAAATTCCAACTTCATTAGCGGTCACTTTAGCTGAGGCTGCTAGGGCATGGTTCTCAGGCGTAAAAGGTCTATATTCGAATCTAGGTCGGAATTCCAATTTATTTTGTTATATTATACAAAAAAAATTTAATGCACACAGAGTCAAACAATTTTTTCAAATGATTTGGTTTCAGCAACAAAATATTTCGTTGCCCNTTGTTATATTATACAAAAAAAAATTTAATGCACACAGAGTCAAACAATTTTTTCAAATGATTTGGTTTCAGCAACAAAATATTTCGTTGCCCTTGTACAAACGGTTTATTTGTTTGCGGCAGACAAACTTGTTTTATTCAACTAAACCTTTTTTTCTCGGCATATGCATAAATAAATAAGAGAGCAACATGTATAATTTCAGAAACGCGAAGACGTGTTGCCGACGTCAATAACTTGACTGGGCGCATGGCAGTCTGCGTACACGTTAACAAACACGCAGGTTGGGACAGTGACATTTCTGCGTAGGTTGATTTCAAAAGTGCTCATTTAACCGTGAACGTCCTGTACATATTGAGCAGGGCTTTCAAAAAGGTTCAGTTTTCCGTGGACAGCCTATACCCCGCACTTTCGCAGCGTCGTCGTGCTCCGCCACCGCTGAAGTAATTAATCATTTGCCGCGGCAATTATTTATTAGCCGTCGCAGTCACCCCTCCGGCCCGCCCGACCCCACCTTCTTTTTAATTACACTTTAATGGAAATTCCCTGTATTTGCAGGACGCCTGATGTGCGAAATAAAATTCTTTGATTACCATAATAAGTATTTCTATTTAGAGTGAGTTTCTTATCATGCTGACGATTTGTGTTTGATCGGTCTACAAATGTGAATGGCAAACGTCAGCGGCTCTGTGTGCCCTCTGGAAGAGCGCTGCCAACTTTATCACAAGCGGCAACCCCAGAGTGTCACAGATTCACTGCCAACCCCCAACCTTTGACTTAGAGCGGCAAAAATCCAGAAAGCCACGCAGAGGTCGCCTGTATTACGGTAGAGAACAATAAAACTTGAGAAAGAACACAGAGGAAACACCCAATTACATTAACTACTTTTTAATTTAATAACCAATTCTCCAGATACATTCCATATTCTTCGCTTGGAATATTACACATCTAAAATTTTTAACTATATATGCCATTTACATTTCCCAAATTCTAACAAAATTTTCTAAAAAAAGGCGCCATAAATATACCTCGACAAATACACAACGATAATACTTAGATGTAGTCAGTTCATTGCTATTACCAAGTAGTATTTTATTTCACCCCTTTAACACCTGGTTACCCAGCAAAAACATAGCTTGTGTTTAACACCGGGTTAACTTATTTCGTTTGCATTACTGTGGCGAATCACCACTGATTTACAGATTACTTGTTGTTTTGCTACTGGTTGTTTCTGCTTCAACAATAATTACTATCATTAAAGATCCCAACAGAAACTGGGTGGACTCTCAATTCCAAAAATCGCAATTATAATGCATAGTGAAATATATCACTTGCCTAAGAAATATTGAAGTGTGTAAATGTTAATCAGAAACATTAATAGCGCAAAATGCTCGTTGCAGACATGAAGGGCTATCATGATGGTAAACAATACTTAACTGCAGCCATCGCCACCATGGCTGACGATCCGATCCAGGCATTATCAACCAAATTAATACTAAAATTGACGTACATAGGCAAACTCTATTGCCAGAAGCAACATTTCATTCCAGCGCCCTCACAAAGCAAGGCCACTCCAGTGGCCCAGAATGGAAACGGCCGCGGGGGCTGAGCGGTTAGACTGCCCGCCTCGCACCAAGGCAAACCGGGCTCAATCCCCTGCCGGGTCACTCCCGGATCTTCGCGAGTGGTAATCGTGCCGGACGGTGCCGCTGGTCGGCGGGTTTTCTCGGGGATCTCCCGTATCCCCCCCGGCCCATGCATTCCGGCGCTGCTCCACTCTCATCTCATTTCACCCTCATCGGATAGCAAGACCTCGTCGTTAAGAGCCACTGCTGTACGCCAAAGCCTATTTCACCAGTGCCTCCGCGAAGCCAGACCCGGTGGCCAGCACATCAGACCAGCCCGCTGATGCCTATAGAGTTTCAACGTTGGTGAACCAACACGATGTAGCTTTCTTCGACTGGATTATTTTACGTGCTCCACGTGATATTTTTGATATGGTCCATTCACGGTTACTTCCGTCTTATCTGAAACACTGATAAAGTTCTACTTCCAGGATATTCTTCCACCTCGTGTAAACTAGGCTTAACTAAGTCTAGGAAATTACACCAAAGGGTCAGTACACCGCTTTCGTGCGCACTCACTGTAATAATATTTTGCATAAGAAATATTTATTACTGGATATTACCAAAACACCTTTTTTAACCCGGTGTTTATTCAAATTAATTAAAAATTTTATATTAAAATTTATAGATAAGGTATAAATAAAAGTTAAATTCTACCAAAAAATAAGGTAGTTTTACGTTAACACGCGTATTAAACGATTGTGATAAATTATATATTAATAAACAACCAAGTACGTTATACAGGTGGCAAATTTTTCAAAGGTTTGGATCGAAAAGTGTGAAGGAACCGCGAATAAACTGTAGTGATGATTGGGAGGCAGGCAGGCAGACAGACGAAACATTCGCACAGTAGTTCAGAGAGGCAAAAAATGCAGGACATGACACTGCCAGGTATCGAGTTCTATACGGTTATATTTGAGTAAATTTCATGACGTGCTAATGTCAGTCGGTGACTCTGGGATAATAATTTACGACACACATTTTAACTTCAAACTAATTAAGCACGGCCAAATATTTTCCTCTGAGGATGTAATATCGCGAACGGTACTGTGGGTCTTCCAAAAACTGCACTCCCATTTGAAAGCTGAGTACTGCTGCTGACATGAAACATTAAGTAATTTATTACTCAGTATTATATTTTTGCTCAAAATTTATTAAATAAGTGATAATTATCGGAGTAGAACATTTTTTCTCGCCAGTGTAAAACGTAGCGTAACAAAAATGGGCATTATAATTGGAATGAAACGCTACGCTTATGCAGTACCACGTGGAATCCCCGGTACGTCTTAAGCTTAAGTCTAAAAATTGTTCCGAATCTGTTAACGAAATCAGGAAACTTATAGGTGACATACACAACACAAAATAATAATTCCTTTGAAACATGACTTCATCTTTCGCAGCTCTCTCTCAATCGGCTATACACTTAGCAAAACCATGGCAGAAAACATATGTTACATGTACAAATAGACTGGACTAAATTACAGAATAAAAACAGAAACCAGTAGAAAATTTACTGTATGATTTACTGCAAAATAAATTTGACAAACAGTTTAAAACAACCAGAGAAAAAAAACATTAAAATACTTCAGATGTAATACGAGCTTCTTTTCAAACCAGCTGAGCGAGGGTCACTAGCTCTATGAAGGAAAAAATGCAATCGAAATTTTTGTTTATAGGCATTTGAAAATAGGCTCAACATGTATGCTGTAATGTATTTAATGAAATGTAAAATTTTTAATGTTTGATTAGCGTAACGTCTTGTGTGTATCTCGTGAGATAAGTATTTCCTTCCCGCCTAACACTGCAGACCGACGAGTGGAAATAAGACCAAGAATGTATGCTACCAACAATAAAAACTTACCAGCTTCCAGCTTCTCAGTTGGTAAAACCTGGTAGATACTTACTAAGCCTCTGCTCAGCAATCTATAAGTTAACAGACTGAAAAAAACACACAACTGCTAGCTACTGATAAGCTACTAGAAATGAAAACAGTGGCAGCTCAGAGTCCTTTAAATATTTAATAAAATGGATGAAAGTAAGTTTAAGAATAATATAAAGAACACACAATCTTTCATGTGTACTTATGGACTTCAAAATTTAAATTATACTGCCAATTATACCAAACTTATAAAGGTTTGCTTTGAAATTCAATCAATAATATAGGTGATTGATGCCGACGCTAGCTAGCAAAATATTACGTCAGAGTGGGGAAAATTAAGTTAGCATTCTTGTTAAAATAATTTGATTGCGAATAAGTTTTCAAAATATAATTTCTCTCAGTTTCAAGGCTCAAGATCTCTTAATATCATTCAGGGAGTTCGTGTTAAACTTTGTCAACATGGTACACAAATTTAATTATTACGTGGGGAGAGTAAAAAAATTGTAAATTCAAACGAGTTTCACGCTGTATAAATAGTATAAACTTAGCTGGAACTGCTATATCCACTGCTGTAGTGGTCTCTCTTCTGTTCTTGATGCAAACTTTCTTCCCTGCACACGCAGCTCATCGGCTTATATGTGAACACCACAGCCCTAGCAAAAAACCAATATGGCTAGCCCTTCTTTTTTTTTCTAAACATCCGCCGAGAAAATAAAATTTTTCAACACTATCTCGTTTTTAAAACTTTCTCCCTTATGGGCTTACTAGTGTCACCTCACATAGTTACAAATACAATTTTAAAAATAGTAAAATGTTGGCAACTTTCTCTCAGCCAGAAAATTTAATTCCCTTACAAATTCTTATTTGAAAATCAAATTCCTATCTCGTGTAAATACATGGAATATGGAAAGTGCGTTGTTAAAAAAAAACAACTTTTACAAAATTTCAAAAATATTTTTCAACCAGTGAATTTAAGAATTTCACAGATTTTTTCAAAACCGTTAACATTTTGGAGAATTTTATAACTTTGAACAAAGTATATAAAAATTTATGAACCTGATTTTTGACTTGCTGTAAATTGTAATGGTGAATTAGGGACGACAAAATTAATTACGCCAAGATTCGTAAAATAAAATGATTTGTTTGTAAATATAATAATCAAAACAAACAGATCAATATNAAATTCTTATTTGAAAATCAAATTCCTATCTCGTGTAAATACATGGAATATGGAAAGTGCGTTGTTAAAAAAAAAACAACTTTTACAAAATTTCAAAAATATTTTTCAACCAGTGAATTTAAGAATTTCACAGATTTTTTCAAAACCGTTAACATTTTGGAGAATTTTATAACTTTGAACTAAGTATATAAAAAATTTATGAACCTGATTTTTGACTTGCTGTAAATTGTAATGGTGAATTAGGGACGACGAAATTAATTACGCCAAGATTCGTAAAATAAAATGATTTGTTTGTAAATATAATAATCAAAACAAACAGATCAATATTGTAACTAAAACGAGAGTCGTTATGAAATCTGGAAATACATTTTGAGGGCAAAGAACTCATCAGGAAGACTTAAATGTTGACTTGTAATTAGAATTTGTGAACTATCGGAAGCTTTCACACGGAGTTAAGGAAAACAAAAATATCGTTTCTCTCTCTCTCTCTCTCTCACTCTCTCTCTATCTCTCGCTCGCTCTCCATCTTTCTTGCTGTTTCTCGGAATGTTCGTATTCATGGTTTCCCTGAACCGCACATTCTTTAGGAAGATGGCGAAGTTTATTTACTCAGATAAAACTAAAATAAATATTTCNTGGTTTCCCTGAACCGCACATTCTTTAGGAAGATGGCGAAGTTTATTTACTCAGATAAAACTAAAATAAATATTTCAATACTAAATTTTGGTTTGTGGGATTTCAAATATAAAATGAAAAATTAATATTACAAGAATTTTTCTTCCTTGTAAAACCAGAGATTTGCACGTTTTTACTTCACGAGTGAATTTTATCGCGTGTTTCTTTTATGTAGTATCAATGACAGTAGGTTTAAAGAGTCTGTTTTTTTTAAATAAAATACTGAAGAATAAACTCCAAACAAACTTATACTAACGTAGTGTCAAAATTTTGTGTAGATACTGACGTCATTATATGAATAAAAGTGTTTAATTTTGTCAGTTTCGCAGGGACAGTAACATTTCCGATAAAAATTCACAAAAGCAACAGTTTTTAGGTCAAAATAAAAATTAATAATTATTTATTTACTGATGTCGCAACCGTCTCTCATTAACAGAGCTTATAAATGAAAACTATTACAGCCGTAACCAATTCTACAGTAAAGCCAGGGTACCACTTTTGTATTATTCATCACGCAATCCACTTCATACCCCAAGGCCGCCAAAATTGTAAAAAAAAAAAAAAAAAAAAAAANAAAAAAAAAAACTTAATGAATGAACTGCGGGAAGACTGCAAAATCCAATTAACTGATTGGAGTAATAAACTTGAAAGAGAACTACCGACTAGCGTTGAACTAACTTGTGTGTTTTATATTCCCTCTTAAGCGCTAACCAGACAGATATGGTAATAAGATTTCTAGGAGATAAATGGTTCAATGAGCGCTTAGTTCACCACCCCTAGCCGTGCTCCCCCATCGGCCATGCATCAGGGTGATCAGCATAGTGAGCTGTGAGAANAAAAAAAAAAACTTAATGAATGAACTGCGGGAAGACTGCAAAATCCAATTAACTGATTGGAGTAATAAACTTGAATGAGAACTACCGACTAGCGTTGAACTAACTTGTGTGTTTTATATTCCCTCTTAAGCGCTAACCAGACAGATATGGTAATAAGATTTCTAGGAGATAAATGGTTCAATGAACGCTTAGTTCACCACCCCTAGCCGTGCTCCCCCATCGGCCATGCATCAGGGTGATCAGCATAGTGAGCTGTGAGAANCGCTTAGTTCACCACCCCTAGCCGTGCTCCCCCATCGGCCATGCATCAGGGTGATCAGCATAGTGAGCTGTGAGAATGTTTTTGTCAGTTGCAGTGAGCACTGAAACGATAACAAACAAGAGTTCTGACATCCATCCTGCAATTACAACTCTATCAGCAAAACTTTTCCACGCGAAATTGACGAGAATAAGGTCNAGAGTTCTGACATCCATCCTGCAATTACAACTCTATCAGCAAAACTTTTCCACGCGAAATTGACGAGAATAAGGTCGCGTGATCACACAGGTAATAAAACTTCCAAATATTTCAGCTCTTTACACGGTTGCATTGTCTCCTAGACTGCTTCCGATCGTAATTACTTATTACTAAAAGTAATACTCGGTGTTTAAGAATACCAGAATGAATTCTCTTTTGTGCCGTGCTCCGACTGACTGCTATGCGAGTAAATAAACTTTGTTATTAAGATGGCTAAAATTTACAGAATTTCCGCCAATCTTTTAAATAAATAATAAAAGTCCAGGTGTAATAGCAACATAGGCCTAGTTTGTGCTACTGAAGGTCAGTTGTATTAAAAATAAACATTAAACTCAACATTCGTAATAGCAGTGGGGCTTTCAAAAGTGCTCTGTTAACTGTGAACAGACTATATAAACAATTACGGGAGCATGTTTTTGAAGTCAGGATAGGATTTTATATTAATTTAATTCTATCGCTAATATGTTCACTTGGGTAACCATTTAGTTTAACGTGTTTAAATATGGCTGCCGTCACATATTCGAATAAATAAGTCCAGCATTTAGTTTAACTGTCCTCTAAGTAAAGGATTTTTCTTAAAAAAAAAAAAAAAAAACAGGTGTTCAGCGAAAATATAGCGAAATCGTTACCCTCATGCAAGCGAGAACGTAGGGCAAGTGATAATTCACGCACTCTATCCGACATTACTCAAATTAAGAGCACAATTCGGAATCAAGTGGTTCGGAGACCACTAAAATTAGGACTTCCCGTCTTCTTTTGTCTTTCTGTGGATAGCCGGGCGAAGTAAAAATCAATATTGACAGAACTAATGTGCATCATATCATAAGATTTTAGTCTGTTTACAATACTTTTTTGGAATATTTGTCGGTAATATCAACCGTTCAACAGATTTTTTTTGCATTCGAATATGTAACGCTTATTAGCTTAAGTGACAGTTTGTATGTAATATTGGATAACTCTGCGTTGTTTGTTCAAAATGTAAATTTAAAAAAAAAAACCTTTTTTAATAGTGGGGATTTTTCTATTTCAAAAACACAGAAAAATAAAACCGAAAATAAAATAAGTTATCACCTTAATGAAGAACTTAAAATAGGGCCTTCCATTGCCAACACATCATCCACTTCACCCAATTAACGGTACTCCGTTTTATTTTTCAGGTGAGAGAATAACGGTTAGCTAAATTTAATTGATAATGTGTTGAAAGTCTTTTTTTATATGTTAAAATATAAAAGACGCATTTTGTATTTTTGCAAATAAAGGAAATCCTTTATAAATATTCTCGAAAAAATACTGCGTATAATGGCTAATTACGCATCACCCCACAAATATATTCTTGTTTAAATGTAAGGTTTTTTTTCCCTGTAAGAAATCCTTTTTACTCGTAACATTTTGTTGACGGAGAAAATTCGCTTAGTGCAGTGAATGAGAAGACCCGGATATTTGTTTTTTTATTGTGCGCGAGACCANTTTTCTATTTCAAAAACACAGAAAAATAAAACCGAAAATAAAATAAGTTATCACCTTAATGAAGAACTTAAAATATGGCCTTCCATTGCCAACACATCATCCACTTCACCCAATTAACGGTACTCCGTTTTATTTTTCAGGTGAGAGAATAACGGTTAGCTAAATTTAATTGATAATGTGTTGAAAGTCTTTTTTTATATGTTAAAATATAAAATACGCATTTTGTATTTTTGCAAATAAAGGAAATCCTTTATAAATATCCTCGAAAAAATACTGCGTATAATGGCTAATTAGGCATCACCCCACAAATATATTATTGTTTAAATGTAACGTTTTTTTTCCTGTAAGAAATCCTTTTTACTCGTAACATTTTGTTGACGGAGAAAATTCGCTTAGTGCAGTGGATGAGAAGACCCGGATATTTGTTTTTTTATTGTGCGCGAGACCAATTTGCGATTTCTAAACTTCATTACGGTAAAGAAGTAAGCAGATTTCTGGGAGATGTTGCCTTCATGANTTCTGGCAGTTGTGCGCAGGGTTCGCCATGCTATAGGCTGCCCATGGTAAAGTGAGCACTTTCGTAACCTTCGTTACTTTTTTATTTAAGCCAATTTATATCCTTCCGCCGCTTGATAATGTAAACACTGCCATGTGAGTAATAAACACATTATATGCCTTTCATCGTAATCAAAACAAAAAATCCGTGACCACGATGAAATATTATGTTTATTGATTATTATGTCAGACGTGATTGCTTTAAAAAATTCTTCTCACTTTGCCACGAACAGCCTACACTGGCTTAAATTTAAATAATTTTGTAATTCGATTAATTTTTCAACCACGTGCCGAGTAAACATAATTGTTTTTTTGCACTTCTGTCAAGTTTTCACGTATTTTCACAGTTCTACTTCTTTCTTTTATTTTATCATGTGAACTGAGCTCAAATATATTTAGAAGTGCTTGTTATTTTGTCATAGTTTTCTCGTTGCAATTTGCCTGGTTTAATAAAGCAGTTTAGGCCACGGAGGAATGCATTGAATTACAGAACTAATTTCTGGCACCGCATAGTCCTTTGCTGCACAAAGCCTCAAACTTGATTTAATTAGCGTCCCCGCGTGAACGCAGTTGCCAATTACTCTCTCCTCAGACGCCGTGACAAGCGGTACGACATAAAGTTTGTCTGCAATAATTCCTTTAATTCTGTGTGTACCGCCCGTCGTAACGGCAGGAAAGGTGTTCGAGAGGNATAAAGTTTGTCTGCAATAATTCCTTTAATTCTGTGTGTACCGCCCGTCGTAACGGCAGGAAAGGTGTTCGAGAGGCGCCCAGTTGCATTAAATACGCGGGGCATGATCAGAAGAGGCCCAAAACCGCATTGCAATTAGATTTTGAAGTGCTTCTACTACATCTGCAGCCGTCTCCACCGAAGCCGATTACGTGTGATCTTCACAGGGCTTGGTAATACAAATTTAAATGATTTTACGTATGTGTGTTGCAAACACTCCTACGCTATTTGAATTGATAAATTATTGTGATATTTAAGAGAGTCACATTTGGATTTTCAAATGGGCTTTCACGTGGCTAGCAAGCGCCAGAGACGAGATGAGCCAGAGCACAGAACAGGTTAGCTTACGGATGCAAAAATATGTCGAAACTGAGATTTTGGCCATGGAGTGTACCAGCGCCGAAAAGACGAGGGAGGAATTTGACGTGTGACGCATTAGGAGTATTAGTGCGGCACTGCCACCCAACCCCCCTCCCCTCTGCCAGCATAACCAGTGTAGGGGCTAATAGAGACACATGGCACTCGTCGTTACCACAGAGAAAGGTCAATCAGAGGCAGACACATGATGTTATAAACGAAATCTGAACACCTGCTGTGTATCATATCTATTACTCTCAAGTGACAAGAATGTGCTTAATAAGAACGAAACACTTTTGCGTCAGCCGCTATACAACTCTTATGTGAAAACACAACTTTCTTCAGGTTCCAATATGGCNAGAACGAAACACTTTTGCGTCAGCCGCTATACAACTCTTATGTGAAAACACAACTTTCTTCAGGTTCCAATATGGTGGGCGTCTACTTCCCCCTTCCGTCTCTAGGATTCAATTCCCCATCCAAAAAAAAAACTATGTTCAATCTATACTTTCTCTAATCTCTGTTCTAAGGCAGTGCTCGGGCCTTAAAAAACTATGTTTTTGTTTTTATCTAAGCTTATTTCTAGTTGCTGCTAAGTTTATCTTGACAGAGTAAAGTCCTCCTAGCTATGGTGTCAGCGGGTTGGCCAAGGAGGTTATNTAGTTGCTGCTAAGTTTATCTTGACAGAGTAAAGTCCTCCTAGCTATGGTGTCAGCGGGTTGGCCAAGGAGGTTATATTCAGTACAATTTTCTTGGGATTATCTGAGACTTTTTCCGGTTTAGACATGTCTAGATCATTGTTTTATTGGTACTACCTTAGTTAAGGCGCCCGTCTACCTGGCGCTTGAACTGCGTTGTAGAGTGTCCGATATACACGTTTTTCAACGATACTATTAAGCGTGCGTCCAACGTGCTGATCTACGAAAAGAACACACACTTCAGACAAGAGCTGTTAAGTACTTTCAAAATATCACGTACGTTAGAAACATCAATTCAGAGTACTCCAAAACCGCTAAAAAAAACGGCATTTCCAAGGCGCTGTAGCTCAAAATTCACGCATCAGATACATACGAAACTATTATAGGGGCCTGCACTGAACCTTCCTAAATACTTCCCACTAATAAAATAATATGGTCACCGCTGAAAGTCTCATAGGTACACGCAGCACGACGAGAACACTGCACGCCAGTTAAGAGCTTTGCGCTTAGCGGCGATGGCGTACTTGATGCGCGTGGCAGTGTCGCCCTTATCGCTCCCGCGCTTCTCGGCCTAAACGTGGGAAAAAGTTCCAGGTAGACGGGGGCCTTAAAGCAGGATTTGGTTCCGTGGTAGCGAAGTTCGCGCCCGAGACTGCCATGCGTATATTCCGTGCGGCATGAGAGAAGATTTAACTTTACGCTTGCCAATTATTGCAGAATGAACCCGAGGTCCCGTTTTCAACGCGGCCGTGTCGTAGTTTTCAAATAGTGATTATAGCCAGCAGGTATACATTTTGTACCGAGTAACCGTGATCTTGGTCAAACGCAGTTAACTCTCAGTGGGTGGCAAGTTTAAAATTTTATGCAGCAAAAGGACGAACTTTTTAAGCGTGAGTGAAATGCCCTATTCAGTTCCTCAATTAGTGTAACTTCTTGTGTCGATTAATTCATTTACCAATAAACCTGAAATTGGTTTTTTTTTCTTTGCTTTGAATGAGATATACCGGGGTAATCACTGCTAGAGCATTTAGCTCTTAAAACTTTATTCACTCTTTCAATAAAAATTTGTCCATCAGTATTTTTAAATCTTATAATTTCTACGGAACTCTTAATTTGGCAACGTAATAAGTCAAATGTAAATTACTATCTCAACTGAAATTATAATCGACTTGCTCAGAAACAGTTGCAACACACAGGAGCCAACCTTAGAAACGCGACCCCACGCGCCATTGACTTTGTAGTGAACGTACTGTATGCTCGTTGTGCGTAGTGGTAGCGAGTTGTTGTTGTACGCGCAGTTCGCTTATATGCCATGTTGTCATTCGCTGTTTCGAAGTTCTTGACAACTTGGTTGCTGGGCGCTGATTGGCTGATACATTCCTGCCATGAAGCTAGAAACGTCTCGTAATATTTCTGAGACATGCAGTCGGAATATCAACCACATTCATATACTGCAGCATTTCTTATGTGTGCTTAATCGGTTGGTTTACTCCTAAATTCTCACTCGAAGGAAATATTCGCAAATTTATCTGATCAGTGTATACGAATAGTGAGAACGTGCAAATGGTAAATTATTTCTCCTCACACGCATGTAAGCTTTCCTATATTCGTTCATGAAACAATGAAATACTTATGGAAGTCCCCACTTTGTATGGTAACGACGCTCAGCATTCCTATATTTGAAGCCAGAAAAGTGGTATTACTTCCATAAAATGGGGCCGCGGTGAAGTAGTGGTCAAACTACTTGCCTCTCACCTAGGTGAGATTCCCGGTGGGTTCGCTCCTTGATTTTACCATGTGGGTATCGTGCCGGACGTTGCCACTGGTCGGCGGGTTTCCTCGGGGATCTCTCGTTTACCCCGCTCTTGCATTCCGGCGCCGCTCTATACTCTCCTCGCTTCACCCTGATCGGCTCTCAAGACCTCTATGTTAAGAGCCACCCAAATCTCCCCCACTCTACTTCCATCCAATGTAGCTTATAGGTTAAAAACTTCCATTACAGTTTAGGAAATTTACAAGAACCTTGTCTACAGTGCTCGTAAATCGTTTGAGAGAAAGGCACAGGAGAGCAAAATAATTTAAATGCTATGGAAAAATCTCGCTAAGCTTGAATACCCGAAACAGAAACTCAACAAACATAATTTGAACCACTTAATGCATTTATATGGGGGTTTGTTTTATTTGCTATATAATTGAATTCACACAGCCGTCACATACAGCAATAGTTGAAACAAAGTAAACATTCCGATTAAAATATGTTTGACTGTGTTTCGAATATTAACATATATAAATCACCGAATGAATACATTAATAAATCTAATTGTTTTTAAATGTAAAAATGTTATTGTTTATGTAATGTATTTTATAACAAAATTAATAAATTACAGATTTCTTTAATTTAACCGAATTCCATCTTTTTGAAAGCTACGTTGGAAAATGTTGTTTAAAGAAATATTTTCCTTTCTTTAAGTTATAAAAATGTTATGTTATAGACGTGTCGATTGTTAATTTTAAGATGATTATTTTGGCATATTTCCGGATTTCGTTGTTTATATTACTACCTTTTTTTGTAGACAGGTGACAGTTTTTAAATCGGAAACTATAGACCTAGTCAACTATTGCTGTTTATGATAGTTACCGGGATTCAAATATATGGTCAATAAATATAACCCCATAAAATTATATCAAACGGTTGAAATTATGTTTTATGGTTTTATATTTAAGGTATTCGCGTAATACGTGTCTTTTCTACAGTCCCTAACGGAAATTAACGCGAGGTGCCATTACTTTAAAATCATAACAGCGCAGTGACGGGTAGACTTGAGAAATTTAATCAGCAGAAGTGCATTGAATAATGTAAACATACTTCTCCCAGAATCGGACATTAAGGAAAGTATTTAAACATTATTTAATAAATAAGCCAACGAATTAGTGGGTGGTTGCAGCATTGCTAAAGTGTATTAATAAAAGTTGATGAAATTTAAAATTGCGTGATTCCTGAATGCCAAGGCTCGATCCCGAAGGACGCGATTAAACATTATTTCATTCTTCGCCTAGGCAATCAAAGCGGATCATACTAGTCGTGAGTGGCCACGCTAACTGTTAACTCATCCTGCAAATCGTGAATGGGTTACAACAAAATAACTTTCCAATTCTGCATAATAAACCAATTTTACACAAACTAAAAAAGTTTCTCAGCTCGTTTTCGGTGTTAATTTTTGAACGTTAATATAATTTACAACTACACTGCACCTTTCGGCTGAGCAGTAGGTGTAATAACACAGGAATTAACTTCTTGTGGGCGAGTTGTGAGGTGCGTCGTCACCACAACCTTGTTCGGGTACCGCTGGGGTTTGAAATTTATGGCGACAGTTTTACATACTGAATATTTAATTGCACGCATTGTTACGCAGGACAGGCCAGTTTGCCTTCGTTCCAAAGGACTCCACCTCTTAAAATTGTTCAAATAACCCTGGAAGTTGTTTTCAAGTGTGGGTCAACTAGTCTAATTAAATCGTGCAGGTTTCTTTTAGAAGCAATGTGTTTACTGCTGTTCATAAAAAATACGTAATTGCATGACTAAGTAAAAATATAGGGATAAAGTTAACTAAGTTTATCAAAGCGCAATTTAATGTCAATCCTTCATATCAGGGCAATGCATTCAGGCCTTCAAAACTATGTAGGTTTCAAACTGCATTTGAGTTGTAAACGAAGAAATTAAAAGCATTAAAAAAAAAAATTAATTGTCTCCTGGTGCACCGAAAAGCTGAATAACTGTACATAAGGGTGAAAAATAACGCTGCATTCAACAGTAATTAATAAAAATATGATAAAATTTAGTATCGGTCGTACTCAGAACATTTCTCCCGATAGTCATGGCACACAACAGATGCTCTTTTTGCATTGGACTTGCATTAAGCGTGTTCTTTACCTCTACACTAGACATTAGTACAGGGAATTGAAAATCGAACAGGTCACATTCGAGGCAAAATGGTTTAATGGATGCTACATGAGAACGTAATGACAAAAGCGCGCTTCAAATAAGTAGAATAAACAGATCTAAAATACGAACACGGTGCAGAGTATGAATGATGCATCGATGAAACGTCCTCCGTAACAAGCGAAATTCAATATTAATGCCTGTTATGCAAATGTTAAAGATAGCAACATGAGGCGAAGTTGTGTATCGATCACGTCCTGTTACACGTATATTTATATACACCCCCGTAAAAAAGTTTTGCTTCAGCTGTAATTTGGTTGCACGTTGCCACAGCTTCTGTTTTGTTTTTGTATTCGTTGGTTTTCCTGAAGTGGTGTTCTGTACAAACAATGTTGGATTTCATGTCATTATTTTTCTTGGATTTTAAGTTATGATTTGGCTATTGGAGGGTTCAACGGCAAAGTTATTTGAATGTCTGTATAATACTCCAAGATTTAAAAAAAAAAAATAATGTTGAAAATCAGAACAAATGTTTACTTTATAAACTTGGAAGAGATTTAAAAAATTGTGTTTTTACACGAATGACAAGAAAAATCTCGAGAGAACGCTGGAGAAATAGCTAGTTCCTATGAACGTTATTCAGAATTTTTCACGGAGTTTTCAATACCTATATCTGAATAGTAGTTGGGATCTCAGAACCGCTTTCAGCGACAAGTTTAAATTTATTTTAATGTTCGTTGTGTCATTTCCCTTACATGGCTTGACAGTTTTAAAACAGAGGTGGTTAATATTATCATTCCTACAAACGGGAAAAAGATAATTTCGGGGTTTGGTAGAAATTAGTTATTCGGTTGATCATAAAGTAACAACATAAATATATATCAACACGCAAGCAAATAAGAGTTTCCTGTCGGCAATAAAAATTACCTATTCATTTATGCGTAGAGGATAATTTAAATACAATAACTTCCAAAAAAATATTGAAAAATGTACACGATAGGTCTATTTTTATTTGATTGGTGGAAATAATGCAGCTGAGAGGAATTTACTAGTATTACGAAATTTCTATGTTTTCCATGCTCTAATTTACACGAAATACAGAAATTCAGTTTTAACTATTATACGTGACACCGGATTATATATTTTTTATAAGTAAAAAGGATATTGAAAATTTAAACTTGCTTTAAAACTTAGTAAAAATAATGAAAGTTTCAGTTATATACTAACAGGTTACCAATTGTTTACGTTGGCATTGTTCTAGCGTGACAAAAGAAAGTTTGACCATTCACGTATTGTTGTGGTCATTATTACTTGTGTGCCAGTGTCTGCATCTACTGGTATTTACACTAGACTAGCTCGTCACAACTCGAGTTATAAAGGAATGTTCTCAAATTTTTCTTCATTTATTTTCAATGTTTCTTATTAACATCCCGGCTATAATCCATTGTCAGATTTGGGGGATTTGGAAGTTGGTGGCGATTTTGGCGGAGGGGGAGTTACAATGAATGGTTTAACCTGCGCATAGCACTCACGCCCAAGAACCGAATAGTTCGAACCCAAGTTGATTCTCCTGAACGCAACGTTTTGACCAACCACCGCAATGGAGACTGCCTACGTCTTTCGCAAATAACGAGCCCCATTAGTAAAGGGAATTAGGAGTTGGGTGTTGTAGGCATCGGCCACAAAGTCAAGGCTTAAAGTGTGATGCCGAGAAACAAAAATTATATCCTTTTCACTGGAAATAATCCGTCACACCATAGATAAACCTGACGTCTCTTGATTATGTCTAGCTATAGTATGAGCTAGAATAATAAAAATTTGATAAAGTTGCATCCCGTTTGTAATAAATGCACCCTCTCTTAAATATTCAGAAAGAATAAATTAATTTGTCTTAGCACTTTCTTCCCCTCTCTCGACTGCAGTCTTAAGTATCTTTGTCGAATTTCTTAAGACTAAGCAAAAAATTCCCTCGGTCGATCAGTGTTAAAATCATATTTATTTTGGCGTTCTAAGGATTTTCGCTTACATTTATAAAATTATCTTTCTAGCAAGTCGGTAATGGCCTACGTAATTGTTTAGATTATTACATCAGTTCCATGGTAGCTGCAGGCAGTTCTTTGTGCATAAGGCAACTGATAAATATTATATAAATTTCGTACATGTACTCTATTAATCTTTTAAATATTTCCGCAAAATATAAATCAGATTTTCTGCTTACAAAATTTGTATAAAATGACTATATTTATTCAAAATAAACTTTAAAATGGTCCACATCATGCGTTTATTTATTTAAAATCATTAATTAATGATTTGCGCACATAAAATAAGGATAAAATATTTATGAAAACGAGTACAAAGCGTAACAAGTAATACGATACGATTTGCATTGCTTATGGGTTTCTCCGTGATGCTTTTGTACGATGTGGATGATCACGGCTCTGGTTATTGAGAAATACTTAAACGAACATTCGTACATACCTTTCTTATATTCTGTCAGATAATATTTGTTAGATGGCGTTTGTTGATATAGCTGGTTCAGGATAAATAAACATTATTGGGAAAATCTTTTAAAGTAATCCATGGCAATAAATACTGACATTGCATGTTGCATGCCTTAAAAGTAGTATGATTATGATAGTAAGGAGAAAATGTTTTTTAAATGGAGCAGCGAGGCTTGATGGCTTGATGGCTTGGCTTGTTTCTGTTTGACTCGAAAGTACGTAGCAGTTCTCGTTTCACCAGAGGGGCCACCTACTTTGGTTCGAATTGGAAGTGCTCGGCAGTCTTCGTTGGACCAGAAGGGTTACCCACATCAGCTTGATTCGGAAATGCTCGGCAGCTCTCGTCGTACCTGAGGGATCATCTACTCAAGCTCATTCGGGAGTGATCGGTGGTCTTCGGTGACTTTATTACAAGCATATATGACTGTTTCCGTAAGCCGGTTGCCATATTTGGTTTATAGACAGAGAGAGTACAAAATGAAAAATCCTTAATTTTTCTCCTGACTTCAAAATTATTTTTTCATTCGGCATAAGCGATTTAGACTTTTTCATTACCAGGATTTTTTTTAAATATTGTTACAAGACATCTGAGGGGCGTATCCAAGTTTGTAAGGGATGAAGGTCTTAATAAAAATAAAATAACTTAATTTGATTTTAATTTATTTATACAGCTATTATTTAAGGCATTAGTCTATCTCCAGTGTTACTCTTTTTATTTCTCAATGAGCGCAGTATTTAAACTCTTTCTGAACTCTAATTAAAGTCCTTCTCAATGTTTCTGTTTGGTTATACTTAATTAACTCACATTCATCAATAACATATGTCCAGTCTGTCTGTTGCCATCATTTGAAATCTGCTTCACTCACACATCCAGTCTAATAGTCTAGCCTGCCAGTCGTACTCTTCACTGCACCGAAGCTCGCAGTCGCAGATTTTTCTTCCCGCTGGTCACTTCCGTATTCACTCGGTGCTCCTCTGTATCGTTGTCCATAGCCCGAGGTAGCACAATCGCCTAAACTCCCGACTCTAATAGAACTCCACGGTCGGAGGCCAATCGAGGCCTTAATACTCGCTGGCCTTGATCTGTAAGGTTTGCCGCACCCCGAGTCACACTCACAGAAACTAGCGCATCAACCAGAAAATTCTTCACATAAACGCAGAAATTCAATCTGCCGATGGTCAGGAGCGCGTGAGCCGCAAAAGACTTGCCACGGCACCGGGCGAAAGAATGAGCAGCGGAACTCTTTATTACTTAAAACCATGGTAGGATTACCGCTCGCCTGTCATTCGAACATTTTTTCGTGACTCGCCACCTGCTATCATATAACTACGCTGTTGTCCGTGCGGTACAAAGCAACGAGCATGTAACAATATGTATTAAACCGATGACATTTATTTATTACATTATAAACGTGAACGGTGAAAATTGATGGCGGAAGGATGGAAATTGGGCCAGAAGAATAGATCAGACAGGGCTTCAAAAGTGCGAAAATAGCAGCGAGCAAACTACAGAACGCAATATCGTAATTGGCAATTTTGGAATCAGCGGCGACCGCGCATGGCCATCAGTTCAAACGAACAACGTGGCGGCGGCTAGGGAAGCGTTTTGAGTGAGATGCGTGTTCGACAAACTGGAAGTAGTCTCAATAAATAGCCAATAGGCTTTTTTTTTTTTTTTACCACGCCAGTGATTCCCCCCTCTAACTTTATAAGCCTCTAGTGCAAGATCGCGACAGGAAAAGAACACCGCAGTTTTAATGTCACCGGATATCCATAAGCAAAGTTACGAGACGCAGGAAAGAGAGAGCGCAGATGTAGTTGCGCCTTTAGCTCTATAGAGCGAAAGTGATTCGGTTCGTGACATTCGATTCTCGTTTGATTCACAACGAGCTTCTTCATCGTAACGACGTCCGTTATCATAGTCGGGGCAGCCAGCAGCAGTATCAGCGATGCTTCGCTGATGTACTCACCGTCCGACCGGGAAAGGTATGCGAATTTGGCTCTTTCGTGCATGAAATAGCGTAGACTACAAAAGAAAACGAAAATAAGTTAGTAGGACATTACTTACGCAATATTTTTGTGCAGGATTTAACATTAACGAATTCCCATGCTCGCAATCAGTTTATGGTTGTTACGACTGCCAGTGCCATCATTGAAACAAGTTCACTTTCCCACCCCAATTATGAGTTTTCCCTTAATATTCATGCCGCTTGGCTTATCTGTTTTTACAGAAGTAAAGACGGGCAGCTATTAAGAGGATTCCCTAATGAAATAACGTACATAAAATCAGCGGTGCTTGCGCACAAACGCGTATCTAAGTAAATAGGCATGTTCTGGGGATACGACCTGTTTCCAGGAAAAGATAAAGAAAAACAATTATCTACAGCCGCCAATTTTTTACGTTTACCGTATTAAATACGTTAAGAAAGAAAAAAAAATCACGTGCTTTCCTGCACAGTTTCGTTGAGAAAATCACAAAAGTGCAAATTGGCATCTGTAGTATAATCCATTGGCTTACATCGCGTATAAGAAAATTGTTGCAAGGCTCCAGAGGGGCGTATCCCAGTTTGTGTGGGATGGAGGTCTTAGTAAAATAAAATCATTTGATTTTGAATTTATTCAGACAGCTACATATTATTTACAACATTAATCTTGTTATGCTCAGCGAGCGCAATATTTAATAACCATCTCAATTCTAATTATAGTTGTTATCAACGTCTCTATTTTGGTTACAGTCACTTTGTTATCGCTCATTATTTACACATATTCAATCTGCCTATTTCCATTTTTCCATTTTTCCAAATGTCTTTCACTCGCGCATCCAGTTAAGCAGTCCCGTCCGCCAGTCCCACTCTTCACTGTACCGATGCTAGCAGTCCGCAGACTTCACTCCCGCTGGTCACTCTCACCGCCATCCGTAGCTCTGCTGGCTCGTCGCTTCGCTGTATTCACACACCTCGCTCTTAAGGTCACACATCATACAATATCTAAGCTGTCGGTTCGGAGGTCCGACGCGGCTTAAGTATTCTCGCTGGCATGATATAGAAAGTTCCCGAAACCTAGAGTCTTGCTGAGAGAGGCTAGGGTAATGACAATAACATTCTTGAAGAGATAACACCAGAAATTCAATCCGCCCAATGTAGGGAGCGCGCTAGTCCCGATAGGCTTACCAGGCAAACGTGGCGGCTTGCCTTTGTAAATCTCCATGCACTTTTCGAGTTGCCAGCCGTGCCTTGAGACACTCCTTCGCTAGCTCAAGTGGGACGTGGCAAGGGAAGAGGTGCAGAGCAGCAAGCATGTAACAGTGTCCCACCATTGCAGAAATAAATTGATTCAGCTTCTCAGGAATGCATGTAGTCTTGGCAGAGACCATCGCAATGCTTCCTCATGGAGACGCGACCTTGAGAAGTTAAAATCTTTTTAAGGTATGGATTGCTCTTAATCCCGTACCTTGTCTCTAAAAACTGTTCCCACATCTATGTGCTACTCTGGATCTAGCTTAGGAAATCAGCTCCCTGCTAGTTTTCTCTCGGCAGTACTTATTCCGCGTTAAACTGAACACAAATTAAAAAAAAAAGAAATTTTGTACCAACACTCACAAAACTACAATAAAATAAGTATTGCTTATGAGGATTGCCTATGAAAAATATATGTAGAATACGATGCATTAATTTCGAGTGTGTTTACGTATTACACACTATTATTTTTTTTTATGTTAAAGACATATCGTCCGGAAAATATTTTGATTTGTGTTTTTTCTACAGTAATTTAAAACTTTGCACGTTTTTTTTTCTCTCTGTGGGAGATTAATACACTCGATAGGAAAAGATTTATCACCCTGAAGGTGCCAGCGCAGTTGCAGGTAAGTGTGTACAGGCACAGGACACGGTAGTATTTATACAGAAAACATCAAGATATTGTTTCAAACAAGCAGGTGTTGCAGGAAACCAACGCTTGCAGGATGCACGTGGTTACGAGGTGTGGTCAGGCCGTTAGCTGAGCGGCCTGCCTGATCACACCTTCACTTATTCATCTAAAACATGGGCCGTGATCGCTGAAATTAGTTATGAAATCTCAAACCACGGAAACCTCCTCCACCGGCCAGTAAACGGGGACAACGCAGCCGATATAGGGCAGTGTAGTCCGTGGGAGGTGTCTTTTGCCGTCGGGCCAATGGAACGAGAAGACCACTGAAGATGGGTGTGTCCGGCCGTCGACTTGCGCCAAATTAATTAGTCTCCAGATTCATGAACAAAGTCACCAATTAAGCTTTACTCAGAACGTGGCTAGTTAAATCTTCATAATTTAATATAATTTAATATTTCAGTATATTAGTATAGCTCCTCCCGTTCATATTCAATCATAATGACATTTAAATAATATTTTACAACCTTAATGTTAAATAAACCTCTTTTATATAGTGTTTATTACATAACTCTTATCAACAACTTGTTACTACCCTATATCCCCGTTAAGGATAAATATCAACAAAATATCAAACTTATAACAACGTACTATGATGTTGGGCCACTCGTGGCACCAAGACAGGTGGCGATACGGTCGATCATAGAAGCACACAGACGTCGGATGTTCTCCTGAGGAAGATCTTTCCACAGCTGGCGCAGATAACCCTCCAAATCCGCCCTAGTTGTCGCTGGCCGAATTTGCTCTTCAATCTTGTCGCAAACGTTCTAGATGGGCGAGATGTCTCAGGACCTTGATGGCCAAGAAAGCGAGTTAACATCACGAAGGCAGGCCAGAGATAGAGATACCCATGTTGTGTGAGGCCAGGCATCATCTTGCTGGAAAATGGGATTGTCAAGCTGCACCAGGAAGGGGAGCGCATATGGCCTCAGAATTTACTGGATTTATCGCCGCGCCGTCAGGGTTCCTTCAGTCACCACCATTGGGTTGCAGGAATAGTAGGAAATGGCAACCAACACTATGACACCCCTCGTTGGGGCGGTGTGCCGCTTTACAATGAAGCGCGGATCACGACGCTGCCCAGTACGTCTCCAAACTCGAATTCGGCGGTCTCCTGTATCCAGAGAGAACTGCGATTCGTCGCTGAACACCACTCGAGCTGCCATGCTGCCCATTCCCAGCAGAAGGTCACACATGCTCGGCGATGCTCAGCTCATGATGGTAGACTTCGTAAATGACGTCGCGACAACAGATCCCGCTCTGCTAGCCGCCTGGACGTGGTACTGGTGGATACAGGCGTGTCCCCAGCAGCCGTGAAATGTCCCTGTATTGTGCACAGCGACGCCCGTGGAGTACTTACAGCCTGCGGCACGATGAAACGGTCGTCCCTGCTGGTGGTACGTTGGGGTCGACCCGAGCCTCCTCAACAAGTGTGTGTGCATCCTGTTTCCACTGCGTCCAACGCCGACTCACAGTGTCTGCAGAACTATTTAACTGGCGAGCAATGCGCCGAAAATGCCAACCTACCTCTCGGAGGCTGACGTTGCGACTTCTCTCAAACTGGTTCAGCTGGACAATGGCTTGTCGAATGTACCGTCGGAGTATGTTGCATGTTCATATAAACTTAGCTTTGTGGCTCACACTGCTACTAAGGCCTTATGCGGTGTCTTGCAGCTATGAATAATGGCGGGACTTGAATGCCCCTAGTGGCATGTCCTCGCAAGTAAACCGCATTAAACGCAAATGGGACACGTGTCAGGCTATGACGATACTGTGTGGAAACCTTCGTTATACTGGCGCGATTCGTTCTATGTGGCCATTTGTTTTTGCAAATGGGTGTATGTATCGCAAATTATGATATCGTTGAATTGATTGTTTCTGTGATCGCGCTGTTTCTTTTCAAATAATGTATTGGTAATTATTTTAATATAATGTTATTTAACTGATCCATATAAACTGTATTTATAGACTGGTTAGTATCGGCATTATTTATTGGACTTCACATATGTTATTAATAGCTAACAGGCAGTTCCATTTTATAATTATAAAATTTACCGATGTAGTTTGTCATGAAAAGTGGTACCTTCTGCAGCTTCTTTGTGCATGAAATAGGTAAGGCAGTATAAAATGGGGACAAAAATTAATATATGTTAAGATGCATATTACTGACTTAGCACGTACCATACGAAAGCGAATCGATATTTTAATAAAATGTAATGAATTACTACCACGTTACTCCTCGAAAGAATTCTTATACGACAAACATCAAAAGTCATGAACGAAAGACCAAATCGTTAATCTGATATTTGGCTTAAGTGATCGCACATTGTTTCAATAAAAACAAAATTGAATTAACGCTACGTATATTTAAAAAAAAAAACCTTATTATTGTTTTAGTGAAATACCTCTGCTAATAAATGTTTCAATATAATCTGATAATTCGAAACAGAAAACCATTTTAGACGTAAAATGTAATGTTTCTTTAAGGGCAATATTGTAAATCGTTACACGATATTAGGAATGACCCTCGTTTCTTCTTAAAATATACATTTTTGCATATAGTTTTAATTTGTGATGGTTGAAATTGATTAGTAATGACAAACAAGATGACAATGCATGTTCAGCTAAAATGGCGCTTTATAAAACCAAAGAGTTCTATGAAAGATGATTGTAAGGTGGCTTGTCGTTACCTTACGTTATGCCATGATGAAGGACAAATGCAACCTAAAGTTCCAGACTTTCGCAAGATATTTTTCTCCTACGATATGATCGCCCAAGCCGGAAACTAGACCCGAGTATTGTGAAGCACCAGTCATTCACCATTCTGGCTATTGACAAAACGCTCGGACTGTCTATCTAATAAAGTTTGCGTCAAATTTTATATCTGTCTGCATTTTTCTTTCAAAACGACTCCTGAAAGAAGATGAAAAAAAAAAGAACAAAGGACTGCTTAGAAATGTTGAAATACTTGTCTGTGGTCTAATGATACCCAGTATTCTGTAATTACATTTTTAGAACTGCTGGTAATTCTCTACCGGTATTTTATAAACCATTTGTAGGAAAAATGCGGCATTTACCCCACTGCAATTTTTTTTTTTAGCTTTGTAACTTAATTCTTACTATTACAGCCACCACAAAAAGAAGGGGGAAGTAAAATACTCTGCAACGATGGCACATCAAAGCTTAATTACAAGAACGCTCCTAAAAGCGTTGTAAGCACACTGATGAAGTTTAAGGAGCTCACTCATATATTACTTGACTTTGTGTAACAGTCTACATTCCTGTGATATAAAAATATACCACTCGGTGATGAAACGGTAGACGTATTTCATTCAGAGGGGTGTTTTTATTTTCGTAATACATTTGCAATAAACAAGCTTTTCCATGACGCAAAGGATAATCACAGTGTTCTAACTTGTATCATTCTAGTTTAACATTTACTTCGCATGGTGTGACTACAGTGGGGTATCTTTTTCTTTCGAAACATCCTGTAAGTACAAGATGAATTAAGTCCATATTTGCAAAAAACACTGGTATTTAAAATTTTAAATATAACAAACTTGTGACAAACTACTCTGATTTACTGGTTAGCATCAATTTTAGTTATTATATCCTCATTGGTAAGCTATTTTACAAGATATCACCACCTGTAAAATTTTCATCTTATATATCGTGAACGACTGAACCGGTTTCCGCCAAATTTGGCCACAAACCTATTATTAAAATCAAATTGGTGTTCATATAAATATTTCATAATCTAGTTAGTACTCGCTGGAATATGAACCTTTCTACTAACATATTTTTAGGAATTACCATAACGAATCTAACAAATTAATATAACAATACTACTAATGCAAACAGCATGGATAAACAAATTTTAAATGAATAACTAACTTATTTTACCCATGTGTTCCATGTTAAAATATGTTACCAAGAATTTTGTAACTTGAATATAAGAACTTAATCTATTCTCAACTAATTCCAACACATTTGGCATTGAAACTATGATAAGGACAACCGCCTAACATTTTTAATAAGTGTTCTCTTATTTTCAAAGTTGTAGTGTTATACTTGTAGTGTTTTATGAAATACATCTAGTATTATGAACTCGATTTAACTCAGTTATCGTCTGCACTAAACTCACTAAGACACATCCTGAATCGGCGACTATTTTGGGAGATATTGCCATCAAATTATGTGGTTGTAGGCTTAAACCATATCTCCGGAACTTTTCTACCTAATACTTTCAGATCTGGTGTAAAATTCCTTCTGCTTATATTTGTTTAACGCACATGATACTACTACTTTATCACTCGAATGCCTCATAAAATTTTCTTGCACACATATGTGTATATGAAATAGCAAGCTAACTATTTATTTCTTAACTACTTGCATTTTAATAGTTTTAAAAAAATCCATATTATGCATCTTATAATAGTGTATGGTTCAGAAATATTTGTACAACAATAGGAGATAATGCGTGCAGTCCATCACTGGTGTATTAGTGATGCAACTTTTCATAAGTTCAGGAAAAATATTATAAGTGCGTTGAAAGCAATGACATTTGAACTCTGAATGGATTTATATTTACAAAAATATGCTTTTAACGCAGTTGTAATATATTTCGTATTTATGAGTAGAACGTTAATGGATGTTGTTATATTAACGTCATTGTTATATGTTTAGTGTATGTTATATTATTATATACTTAAACTCCTTAAGAAAAGTTTGTTTATAGTTTGCGTTATAACAAATTATTTAAAGTGCGGAAGTGCTTATTTGTTTCTGCAGGCTCAGATCAGTCTACGAGACAAAGAATCACATGCATATTTGTATGTAGAAGTGCTAGAGCGTAACTGTAGCTTAATTAATAATTATTTTTAATATTTTGTATGTAAAACATATATTCAGTTCTTATCAACAGTGTCTTGAAATTTAGTATTTAAGTGGAAGTTAATTACGACTTAAACATTAATTAACTTTGATTATGGTCCGTAATCTACTAGCTATGACAATATCGTGTCGCTAAAGTTAAAAAAATTCAGGTTTGCAAAAAAAAAAAAAATAGCGCAGGTGACAATAAATTTGCTGGTCACCAGTCAATAGCCATACTTAATGATTTTTTTCTAATTGCGTTCTGATAAACTAACACACACAGGAACATTGTTAAGGTAGCGTGTGGCCTAGGCGGGCACAACTAAATGAGTATAAACTTCTCTGGCGTGGACTTCGTGTAAACATTTTTAAGTTCTACTTTCATGCTGCAAGACTAGCAACAACGAGCACGCAAAATGCGTTTGTTTAGGCTTCTCGTGGAATTATTTTTTCCGTCAGCTGTAATGAAAATAGAAAGAGTAAGGTCCCAGGTCGTACGTCGAGAAGTATTCCAGTTCTTCGTCTGAATTCTTAACCACACTGATTCGTTGAAACAACGTGGTGAGATTAATGGGGAAAACTTCGTTTTCTGCTGTTATTGCGTTGCTCATTATGGCAAGTGGCTGGACACGGTCATTACGTTGAAATTTGACATCACCAAAATTAGAGTTGTATGCAGCTCTTTTAATAATGCCGTCCATGCCTTTTTCCCAAGCCTGATGGCAGTCGACCCTGTTGTCAGCAACAACTCCTGTGGTTATTCAACGGCTCACTGAGATAAGACGCATAACCCCACATTCCAACACTCAAACATTCATTCCAATATTCATTTACTATCTTACCATGAGTTTGTGGCGCGCAGCAGGCCGGGTGATTTTTACTTTTTTTTCACTAATTTGTCTCCTTTCTTTCTATTTGATTTTAGACAATTCTTTGAAAACGATTGGACCCAATATTTATTTCAATTGTATTTCAGCGGACCACGTATTTATTTTTAAGTGTATTTCATCAAGTTCCATACCATACATGGTCAAAACTATCATAACATGAGTCGTTTCCACGGACATCGGGCGTAGAAAGTGGAAATATTGCGTTTTTGCGATTTTTGGGAATTTTTCCCATTTTTTGGCGCGCTCTAGTGGTGGAACGGTTAGTCGTAGAAAAAAATGTTACGGGCAACAAATTTTGTCTACTTTAATTGCCTTTGGGATAGTAGTTTCGAAAAAAAACGCATATTTCCCAAAATATAGGCAGAAAACCAAAAAAAGTGCCAAAATTTCGAGGTTTTTTGCAACAAAAAAACAACGTTCCGGGAAAAAATTCTGTCAGAAAACCTCATATTCGTGTTCAGTGACTCAAAAAACATAAGGAATGACAATGATTACGACTTTACCTAAACTTTCCGCTAAAGGCCCTTTTTTTTTCCTAATTTACATAGTCTATATGGCGGTATGACATTCGATATCCAAATAAAAATTCTTAGGCAGTGGTCTTATTAAAGCGGAATATTTTACAGCAGGAATAATCAATAACGAGCCGGACAAAAAACGCCAGTTTCAGATACTTGCGCAGCTAATAAAAAGTACCGTGTTCGCTCACATCAAAGGAATCACAGTGCCATTTCTATTTCGAGTTCGTGCCTAGTCCGTGGATTGGCAGCACAGTCAATGGCTCCTCATGGTTCGGTATAATATCTCGCTTCGATATTTTTGTCCTACGCCCGAATGAATATTGAAAGTTCCTCATTTAAGAGGCATTCATTTGTATGCGTTGGAAATCGCAGCGGTGGCCGAAAAATATTTCTCATATGGGACGGACGTTTCAACACAAATATTTTTTGCCGCAGATGCGAAAAAAAATTGTTTATTTCTAGTAGTTTCTTTCCTCTGTCATAGGGTGTGCGCAAAGAGAACGCCATAGCACACAACACAGGCAAATCACAGCTCACGTTTATATCGCACAGGACGATTCCTTCTGGCAAGTTCTGGGAGAAGAGAACTAGTGGGTTTTAGCAGGCACAGAAATCAATCTTAGGCTACAGATTATTGATTATAACGTCAATTTTCATGACTGTCAGGAAAAAAGTCCACCTCAGCTATCAACATTTAGCTCTATATGGCAAACACAGGCTGCAAAACAAAAAAAAATTAATGGACTGCTAATGTTATGCGCTGTGGAACAGGAATTGACTTGGACCATGAAGAAATAACACGAAGTTTTTCGACTTAGGAATGCATGATAGTAAAACTTACATTTATGAGAAGAGAAGAGGGAATGGGTTGGACATCCTTAGTAACAAAACCATTAGTTCCACCCAGTCGCATTTTTTCTCACTAATTTTTTTAATTAACTTGGGTAATGATCTATGTTAATATTTAATTCCTTAGTGGCCTTGTCAGCGATGCTTGTATGAGACCTAATGTACCTACTTCTAGTCGGCAAGTCTATTGCAAAATGTTTGTATAATGAAAGGCTTTAAAATAAAGGCTTCCGAGTTATCCAATTTGCTCTGTAATTTATATTATATTCGTCGAAAGTAGATCAGGGGTACACTTAATAAGATACTTGGGGGAAATGAATCGATCATCAAACACGCTACAAATCAGTTCGTGCACCGCTCATAACGGGCCTTAGCGACGGAACATAGCGTATAGCTCCCAAGAATGAACAATTTAAACTGTGACTGATTCATACTACCACAGGTGACGTATATGGGCCAGGAATTACCAAACTTCTAACACTCCAAGCGAGAGGATTTCCTTTGTGCCGTCGTGCACTCGTTTCCTGTCTTGATGCGATAGGAATGGATTTATTCTCTTAAGGACTTTCAAAAGGCTACATGTTTCTCCAGAATTTTATTATAATACATATATTTCGTTCTGATATTAAATAATTGGACTCAGAAAAAATGTCAATTGAGAAAAATTAATTTTTAAAAAATTAATAAAAGTTATAAAAATATTAAAGTTATACATTTTAGAAATGTGTGTATTTTTTATAGAAATTACAAAATGAAACCAAATTTACATATAACTATGTTAAGTTAGAGCTGAAGCTAATTGCTCATGTTATTCGAGTATCGTGAGGAATATTACATGGAGATCTGTTATGTGGTTCACATGTTTGGTTGTCTACTATGTCCATCTATCGCAGACCTCTTATACTTCTGTCAACACATAAGTTTCTTATTTGTTGGTTACATGGTGTCTATACACTATAATATTTCATTTACAACTAATATGAGTAAAAAAAGGTAGAAAACACGTGTGTTGGTAATGCCTGGCAATAAATAGTTCCTCATCAGAATATTATTAAACTGAGTGCGCACGAATACGGCGCGTCGTTATATGAGTGTAATTTTCTCGGATTTGTTCGCATGAGGGGAGGAATGTCCTGAAAGTAGAACATTTTTCAGAGCTTCAGGAAAAGTTGGAAGAAACCATGAGTGGGTTATGTAAACAATTATTTCGAGCTGTAACGTAACAAATTAATACCGCTGAATATTGTTTTTTTTTAAATACAATTAAGAAATTATTATAACTTTTTTTCATTTGTTTCTGAGAAGTAATTTTCTTCCATCGTCATTCGTTTTTCAGACTAGTATTTCATATCGCAACGAAAAGGGATGTAAAATTTTAAAAATGTATGAAACAAATGTAGGCTGATTGAACGCTCTTGGCCGGAAGTCGTGGATTCTCTTCATTAGAAGTTGCAAGCGGCGACATTTTCATTTGCCGGACTCGCGTGCTCCAACTTGCGCACTGTGTGCGGTGGCTCTCGTCGCAGTCCGGTTGTTTTGAGCCCGTCGCTTCTAAAACAGCGCGGAGGCTTGAAGGGGTTTGGTGTAAAAGCCGCGAATAATGGGGAGGGGAGGGGAGGACGATGGTTGTCGAAGGAGGAAGTGCGTGGTATTGAACTCGTTCGTTCGCCGCTCGCGTATCCGCCTGCTGTTACGAGCGGATCTGTTTGTGGACTGGTCGGGTTCCGGTTAAAAGAATACTCCCGTTGGTCGGATGAAGTCATGTGGTTTTAATTGTTCTCTCTCTGTCTCTCCATCTCTCTCTCTCTCTGTATCCTTGGCTTCGTGAACGTCACGTAGCTGACCAAAGCCGCAGAGCAACAACTGCTAGGCCCACGCGGCGAATGAAAAGAAAAGGGGGTGGGAAGCCATTCGCGAGGAGGGAAATTCGTGTTAAGGGTTGGCGTTGGGTAGGGAGGGATGGGGCGACTTAATTGCTGTAACGCAAGTGGCGACGCGAGGGATTTTGCCGTGTTTACCTAGAGTGCTGGCAAGGATTAAATCGCCGGAGGGTTTGGGTGGGATAAATAAAAAATAAAAAAAAAGTGTCTAAGAGGGAGAGAGGAACAGAGTACCCAGATTCGTAGAGTTGACTACATTACGTCGCCACCGGAACTCTCCCGACGTGACGTCAGAGCTTGACGGGCGAGCTACGAGGACGTGGGCGATGGAGAGGTCACGTGTCAGCAAAGTAGTGCGGGAAGGTCAACGCACGCATGGCATGCGGTGATCCCGACGCTAACTTTGGGTTTGTCGATTTCCTGTTGCAACACCCAGCATACATTTTATATTTACACTTAGGATTCATTTCAGAGGCGTAGTCGTCTTACAATGCCGTAGCCCTCTTATTATGATAATGATTTACTATCATACTGCCGAAAATAAAAAGTCATGCTTTTACACGCAGATGAACGCCCAGTGAATTCTGGATAAACCGATAAGAATTAAGATGAGCCTCCCTCTGTCTTCACCCAGAAGACTGGATTTGTTTTAAATTTAGCTGCTTTTANCCTCTGTCTTCACCCAGAAGACTGGATTTGTTTTAAATTTAGCTGCTTTTATTACCACAAAAAAATTTAATATTCATTAAAAAAAGACCTTAAGAATCCGAAACAAAAAAAATTATTTATGACAGTGATAGGTTGTATTCACTAAAAATTTTTTCAGCTACGTATTACGGTTTGTGAAATTTTTGATACTGCGTCTGAATGTTATCTTCGGCCATTAATTAATATAGGCTATTCAAGGTGGTGTTAGAAATCACCGAAGAATGGTATTGAAAGCTTGACGTTTCGTGATGAGAACCAAGGAAGGTTACAAATNCTAATATTTTCTAGCGACAGATTTTTGTCGCAGTCCAGATAATTCGCAGCATGTAGATATTTCCTCAGTTTTTTATGGCCATTCAGCGAAGTTAAAAATCACTTCGTTCCTCACTTCACTCTTCCAAGTATCAAAGAGCTTCCAGATAATTTGTTTGCATATAATAGTTACATCAAGACTACTTGCATTCTCCGCAACTAAATTTGTTTCGTAACAAATATAAATTGTAGGATTTATGCTGGTTTGCTTAGGTTTTCATTTAATATTTATAAAATTTGACCTCAATCGAACAGGGTATATTTCCTTGTTACATAGGTAAACAAGAAATGAGAACGAATTGTGATTGGCAAATTTCCTGCAAGAAATTGTGTGTGACACACACACACACGCACTGCACGTTGTGTTCCGTAGGCTCACGCACATCGATCCGTGTGCCACATTACGTGCGTTGACTAGCCATTCCATAAAGGCCCTGTCACACACTCAAATTCTTCCGTTGAAAATTTCAAATAAAGTTGGTGAAGTAAAATTGGATGATTCTACCGTCACCAAGACGTCATTATCACCGCCATATTTGTCTAAAAATGTTGCAACGAACATTTTGAAAATTGGGCATGTTCTAAAATTTCTATGATGTTTGATGGACTCAGGCAATCAGAATAGTGCATGACGAAATTGGCCGTTCCCGACATCATGAAACTTTAAAATGGCGAACATTTGTAAGACGAACGAAATAAAGTTATGAATATACCTTATTTGTATACAATACCTCTAAAAATGAATTTTACGAAGTGATTATATCACAATAATACCAAGAACTCGGAGGCATTAAATTTCATTGCGTAGGAAATATCTCTGATAAAATAAAATTTTAATTAAGTAATGAAGTGAAAATAAATCACAACATTCGTTATGTTTATTCCTGCAGTGGTCTGTACGGAAACACAACAGCTGTATCTCACTTTGAAAATACTGTAATTGTGAGACGAAAATTCATATAAGATCCTCCCAGTAAGATAATTTGCCAGTTTGACACATTTTCAAATACATTCAAGATTATTTGATCCAATGTTTTGGATGAAAAAATTAGTAGTCTTGTTTCGTCTTCAAATTTCAATGTCAAATATATTTAAAGGCGAAAATGTGACAGTGTGCCAAGGGCTTTATATAGCGTCTTAATGGGCGAGCTCACTTGGAGCGAAGGAGTGTTCTACGACTTTTGCACACATAGTGTACGTCACTTACTGTTGTACACTCAAAATGGAAAAGTGGTCATGACTTTGTATTGATATATTTTATCTATTCGGCACCACCCTGCTGAAACTAAAGATATACAAACNTTCAAATACATTCAAGATTATTTGATCCAATGTTTTGGATGAAAAAATTAGTAGTCTTGTTTCGTCTTCAAATTTTAATGTCAAATATATTTAAAGGCGAAAATGTGACAGTGTGCCAAGGGCTTTATATAGCGTCTTAATGGGCGAGCTCACTTGGAGCGAAGGAGTGTTCTACGACTTTTGCACACATAGTGTACGTCACTTACTAATGTACACTCAAAATAGAAAAGTGGTCATGACTTTGTATTGATATATTTTATCTATTCGGCACCACCCTGCTGAAACTAAAGATATACAAACNGAAAAGTGGTCATGACTTTGTATTGATATATTTTATCTATTCGGCACCACCCTGCTGAAACTAAAGATATACAAACTTCTCAAGGTTTCCGGGAACTGGAAACAATACAACGTTCGTAAAGGGACACATATCATTCCTTCCATCGATAAATGAACGGAATGATGTGCAAAACAGAAATNCAATACAACGTTCGTAAAGGGACACATATCATTCCTTCCATCGATAAATGAACGGAATGATGTGCAAAACAGAAATGGTTTGGGAACAAGCTGAAAACAGAATATGGTAAAACACCTGAGGACACCTGACAGTTATTCAACACAACGGTGAAGACCCTGCATCACTTGAGCGCAGCGTCGTAGCGTACTCCTAACACAGATTTTCGTTTGTGGAATGTGTTGCCACTTCTCTCGCAGGGTTTCCTCTAGCCGGGCAAGTGTTTGGGGGAGAGTCTGGACGTCCTCTAACGTGCTTTTCAGATAATAGAGCACCTATGGGGTCATGGGGGCTTATAAATAAATTATCATGATTTTCAGTCGCACTCTCTAAACCTACTTATGATGACCCGAGCGTCACAAAACGGATTGCAATGGAACTGTTTTGGGGCGTGAAAGGGGGTTGGATGAAATAAGGGGTGGTCGTGTTCATTTCCTGGCCAGCAATTGAAGAGAATAAAAAAAAATTATTCCAACAGCAAATATGTAATTCAGGTTGACTTCCATGTCGAATGCAAACGGAAATGCTTCCGAAAAAGGAACCCTGACTACCAACTGCTGCTATATGCACGGTTCGTGATAATGTGCCTCGGGAGACCTGGGTGTTGGGTTCTCATCAGATGCCAATACTTCAGATAGATTTTATTTTCCTAAATAAATTTTTAGTTTGGTAACCATGGTCGAAATTGCCGAGCTTTTGCATCCGGATCATGAGAGCTTTAGACGTGATATGCTTTTTTGTTTGTAGTTAAGTCGGAGATCCACTCTGGCTTAAATACTAACTTTTTTAACAACTTTCTATGCAAAACATTTACTAAATTTTCAGCTTTCCTTGCAGTTTTGTCAAAAGATACAGTATTTTAATTGGCAAACTTTAATTCGAATATATACGTCAACGATGCATATCGTCCTAGATTTCTGATTTAGGTCAGGCCATGAATGTGTGTACCATTTTCGATGTCAGCTTAGATTATTTCAGTATTTAAAAGTAACCCCTTCGAATTCGATTAGCCTTTCGGTGTAAACCTAAATCATTAATAAGCAGCGATTTAAAATACTCCTAAGCTACCAAGCAGGCAGGAATAATTAATGTTGTTTTATGTATTCAAATAAATTAACAAATATTATTTCAGGCCTGAGACTCGACTCCTAATTATACGATTATCGGTGATATTTGGACGAAAATTAACGATTCACAAATGTACATGTATTCATTTTTAAGTGCGATAAACATCAGCGAATGAAATGAACGGGTGGGAATAAACGCACCAAACTGAAGTTTTGTCATTTTGATTTTGCGTTTTTTTCGTCAAAACAATTGAACTTTCAACATTTTCCGTTCATTGATTGGGCATAAGAAGCCATTATTTCTGATATAATGATCGCATAAATATTTTTGTTGGCTTCCATAACTCTCCGTATTGAAGTTACTATGCAAATCAGGACTTTTCAGACTTCGCCNTCTCCGTATTGAAGTTACTATGCAAATCAGGACTTTTCAGACTTCGCCCATGCTTCTTTAGTAATGCTGTTATTAAAATATTCCCCAAAAATATATTTTTAAAAGTTGCATTTGTATCATAATGGTTTCTGTTCATGCACAATGGGCAATTTTAATTTTATTATTAAATAACATCCAGTTTAAATCTTTTCAGTTGGATCACTAAAAAAAAAAAANAAAAAAAAAAAAGGGGGGGGGGGATACCTACAGAACGTCGTAAAAGTTGAATTTTGAAATCGTTGAAAATTAAAATAATTTGTTGTGAATGTGCATTTCAGTGAAGCTTTCCTTAACGTAGACCAAACATTTCTTAATCCAACGAGTTATTATTGTAACGAGAAAATTTAATTGTGCAGACAGGCTGTGTGATAAAATAACGTTTGACTCTTGATAAAAAATATTAAATTATCTATAATCTTCATTTCATTAGACTTTTTCTTGAATAAGCCTAACCCGGTTGGCCTTGGTGGGAGGCAAGCAGGCTAACCGCGTAGCTATCATGGCCCCGTTCGTGTTTTGACGTTTACTCTTCTGAACGGTGTCGATGAGTAAATATGTTTGAGCGCATGTATTTCGGTTTTCTCTCACAAAAACGAACCAGCAAAAATAAAAGAAGTTTGGACTGAAACAGGATCTAGGCAGCCTCCGAGATGAATTCAAAATCATTTAATGGGAATTAAGAAGCCCATACAAATATTTTTTAATAACAAATTTTAAATTGATTGCTTTTCTTTAGAAACGCGAACACCAAACGTTAGTGGACATTTTAACGCTTGTTTTTCTGCTCTTCTGTATCGATACCATGTTTAATTTGATGATATTACCAACATTATTATTGAAAAAAATATCCCTTAACCCAACCACAAGGACACTTAAAAAATGCAGTTAAATTAAAAGGTCAATACACACTTCAATAATGGCGTGATTGCGACAGAAAAAACCAATAAGATTAATCCTTGTCTTACAATCTTTATTTATAACGATTAAACTCATTGAAAAATTGCGTTTACACATGATAATTTCATTTATGAATTTAGGTAATCAGAAAAATATCTTGTCTGGCATATGCTGTTCAAATATGTTATATCCTTAATACGGACGAAACCACTGTCGTATTTATAAAATATGCTTGCATGGAAGAAGTCTGGTTCAGTCTTTAATAGCGTTATTTATTTATATTANCACTGTCGTATTTATAAAATATGCTTGCATGGAAGAAGTCTGGTTCAGTCTTTAATAGCGTTATTTATTTATATTATATAGATGGCTTCCCTTTATCTATGTTTTTTTTGTCCTGGTTTTTGAATTAATAATACGCTAAATCATTGCTGTCTACGGTAATATTGCAAAGACGAAACCCTGCTAGTGGCACGGAAGTAAATAATGCGCATAGCTCTTTTGAAACAAGATATGATAATCGACTTTTGGCACGTGGAATATAAAAACATGAAGTTGTACTTGCCATTTTTTTTTTCAAATGAATTATATGCCTTGTCAGTGAAACGTCGCCTTTTCTTGTGCGCCGTGTTGGCTTCATTTCATAAAACAGGTAAATGAGAAAAAAAAAACACTTCCAGTGAAAGCACCATGCACCATTCTGCTTTCCCATTTACGCCCACAATTTCACTTTCGAGTCTGTGCCCACCCCGCGTACCTCAAACAATTCCTCTCGCCCTTTCTCTCCTTCTCCACTCTCCTCCTACGCGGGTACCTTATTTCTCCTTCTACTTCCATGTCTCCCGCCATTCCCCCGCATTTCATTCCAACCACGCCATTTCCGTTCCCGGTTTTTTTTTCTATCTCCATGGCTACGCAGGAATCAACGTTGACTGCCAAGGCACGTACTGCTGAACTGACAACTCGATTTACGGAACTGGAACTGAAGGTAGATGCTTCGAGACCGCTTCGCTCTGACCCGGGCCTTTCACACGTGCTTCATTCACGGGCGTCGAGTGCGCGAAGGCAGCGTTCGCTCGATAACCGCAGGCCTGTGTTTGGTCCTGGCAGTAACACTCCACGAGTGTGCAAAAACTGACTCGGGTACGAAATACGAAAGCTCACCAACTTAGCAATCCTCCCGTATGAAATACTAGCAAGATTGATTTCAAGTCATCATTTTTTTTTT
>NQII01007516.1:124442-141440 GCA_002778355.1 Clitarchus hookeri
CCCATCCTAATCTAATCTAACATATCATCGTTCATGGTCTTGACTATTAAATATATATCTTCAACACAAACTTCTCAATATCCTTATATACCTCTTCGTCATATATGTTGTACTTTACCAACGGCCGTTGTTCTTCTGTTCTTATTAGAATTCTTCTTTATATTTCTCTCTCTATTTCGAACATTTTACATACATATAGAGCATGGTAACTGTTCTATTCACCATTACCGCAGTCGCACATATCATCATTTATCTTATTTATCCGTTTTAAGTACCTCTTAAACTGTCCATGTCCACTTATAAATTTCTTCATACCAGTCTTTGATGTTCTTCACATAATTTTTAATCTCTTTACTACATTCCTTATCTTCCCATTCTTTTCTCCAATTATTTAATGCTATTTCATAGACTAACTTCTTTATTTCCTTGATACTAAAAACTTCTCCGTCATCCTGTTTATTTATCCATTTTATTTTATTTGGTGTGAAGCCTTTGTGATCTGAATTGTCTATATTAATATGTTTTTTTTCTGTGAATTTTAGTTTATATATTATATTTCTATTACATATTACATAATCGATCGGAAGTAATTAATTTAAAATAACCACTGCCGAGAAAGACGTGGCAACCGTCATGTCATGCAACTTTATGAGTATATATCTCTGTAAAGGTCTAAATTTTTTACTAATTTTCCATTTGAAATCTTCCCGTTCAGAACTATTGATCCATATGTTATTGAACTAACAAATATTGCTTTATATATAATATTTCTTAATGACGTGCTATATTTAGTGTATTTCCAGATTTTGTATTTCATTTGATAGCATAGTGTCTTGAGTTCATCAGTTGAAATATATATGTGTGGCACAAACGAAAGTCTATTGTCAATTATTACACCTAAGTATCTGGTTTGTTTGATTATTTTCATATTTTTATTGTGGTATTTTACTACTGGTGGTCTGGCATCCTTGTTACCTTTAACCACTATTCCAACTGTCTTGTCAATCGCTACCTTCAATCCATTTTTGTCCACCCATGTCTTTAGTTTATCCATTTCATTAGTAGCCCTTAATTCAATACCTCTCCTGCTATCTCCAATAATTATCAAGCAGTCATCTGCGAATGCTATTTTCTCAACATTTCTACCTTTTTCTATATTTAAAAACTTGTTGAATACTAAATTCCATATTAAAGGGCCCAAAACCGAGCCTTGTGAGCATCCTCTATTCACCTCCTTTTCGTTTATTATAAAATCACTATAAAACCCAATACTTCTTTCCTTAAAGTAATCCAGTATTACATTCTTCTCTTTTATACCAATTTCTCTTCTTATACCGCTCCAATCCAGTGTGGAAAATGCGTTACTGATATCCATTAATATTAACAATACATATTTTGTGTCTATTTTATTTATTATATCTAATACTGTATACAATGCGTTCTCTGTGGAGCTATTTCTTCTGAAACCAAATTGATATTTATTTAGGACTATTTCTTTTTTTATTAGTATTCTATCTAAGATTATTCTTTCGAGTAATTTTCCCATAATCGGCAGCAGACATATTGGTCTATAAGAACTTGGGCTATCTTTTGGTTTGTTGTTACCCTTGTATAGAATTACTACAGCTGCTGATTTACATTCTTTAGGAAATATTCCTTTTCTTAGACAGATGTTCATTATATCTAAGATTTCTTCTTTTATTTCTTCCTAAAGTTCCCTTACGACTTCTACTGTGATTTTATCCTTTCCTGGTGCTTTCTTTAGTCCGCTATTTCTTATTGCTGTTTCGAACTCATCCATCTCTATTTCTCTAGTCTCACCAATGACATCGTCTTTCCTATCCAAAACTATTTCTTCATCTGTATTTTTGACTGGTATTAATTTATTTTTCAATGTATTGTAAGTATCTTTCAAGCCTTTAGTATATTTTCCTTCATTGAATATTGTCCCTATCTTCTCATGTCTTTATTTTCTTTCTTACCATTTTATCTGGTACATTCGAAACATTTTCTCTACTTTCCTTCTTAACGAATTCAATCAATTGATTTATCATGCTGTTTCTAATCATATGCTTGTATAACTTCCTTTCCCTTTTATATTCTTCCTTATATACCATTTTTGCCTCGCATGGACAGCATCTCCTATAGATCCTACTCTTTCTTCTTACAGTCTGTGTCATCTCCCTGAACTCTTGATTCCACCAGCACACATTTCTTCTTCCTTTTATCTTGTTAACCATTGTTCTTGTTGTTTGACTGCAGGCCTCCGTTATTATTATTCTTAACCTTGATATTATCTCTTCAATACTTCCTTGTTCAACTATTTCTTTATCCCTTTTTAAATCTGCTATTACCTTACTCTTAACTAACTTCCAGTCTTTTACCATAAAATGTAATCTGGTCTTGTCTACAAAATTTCTATATTCCATTGTCCATTCCCAGCTGATTTTATTATGGTCACTGATACTGGATTCTACTGTCCAATTTTTACATTCCTTGTATACTTCATTAGTTGTAAATTCTACGGCTATATTCTCCTCCCCGTGTATTAAGTCACATGTATTAATATTACCTTCTGTATTTAGTACATTCATATTCTTTCTATTCATGAATTCTTCGAGTTTTTCTCCTCTTCAATCTCTTCTCTTAGAAAACCAGATCGGTGACTTTGCATTGAAGTCTCCAGCTATTATAGTGTTTATTAGTTTATCTTCTTCCATTATTTTATTTATTTTATTTAGACTAGCTTGTAGATCTGTGGTGGGTGGACAATACACATTTATTATATTAATTTCTTTGTTATTTATTAAAGCCTTTATTGTTACCATTTCGTTATCTGAATATAGGCTAAGCATTATACATTCTATATTTTTGTGCCATATGGTTGCCATCAAGATCTTCCCTCCCAATCGATTATACATCGTATTCCAATTTTTATCGATATTCGTTAACTTTTCCTCGTATGTACAAGGTTCTTGTAATAGCGCTATACCCATACCTTTGTTAATAATTTCTTCTATTATATTTACCGTATTGATTCTGGATATTTGGAAGTTCTGTTGTACAATTATCACATTCATTCTTATATAATTCTCCATAGTCTATTTCCTTTTTTAATATTTCTTTTGCATTTTTGAGTATAGGACATTTTAAATCTTTTGCTGTGTGATTTGTACATTGTGCATCCTTTATTGCTATTATACAATTAATACATTTTTCATCCGTTTTTCTACAATTCATTTCTGTATGTCCTTCTTCCACACACTTTCCACGTGTACTATTTTGCTCTCTGCACCATTTGTTCGTGTGTCCATATCTTAAAATTTTTGAACAACGCATTGGTGATAGGAATTCTTTTGCATTGTGGACTTTCCAGTCACAATACATTTTTGGTCTGTGCTAAATTTTATTAAAAATGTGTGGACTTACTTCCATTATTATATTATTAACCTTATTCTTCGGTTTAGTTTTAAAAATAATACTACGTGTTCTATTAAATTCTTCCTTTGCGATTTCCATAAAATTTTGCTGGTACATTTCTTTCTTAAATGCTTCATCTTCTTTATTCTTATCAACATAAAATATTATTAATTTCGGTTTCTTCCTCTCTTTTCTGATTACCTTTACGTTTAGTTTTTTCTCTTGTGTCTCTTCCTCAATCTCCTTAGCCTGTTTTTCATTTGATAACTCCATTCCGATACCATTGTTCCTAACCTTCCATATGTTGTTTATTTGGATATTTTTTCTTTTGGCCTTATGTATCTCATGATTTCATTTTGTGTTACATCACTGATGTTACCTGATCTTGCAATGGCTGGTTCCACGACAATTACCACTGGTTCCTTTTTTTTTCCCCATACTTAATTTACTTCGTTCTTCGCTTCGCTACCTCTTCTCTCTTCTCTATATATACTATCTTTCCTTATTATGTTAAATTCCTCTCTCATTTGTTGCATTTCCATTTCTCTTTCTTCTCTTCTTTTCTTCTTCTCTTCTCTATTCCACTCTTCACTCCTTTCAATTTCGTTTCTCATCTGTAAAACATCTACTTCCTTTTCTATAATAATTTGATGTAAACCTTCTATCTATTTCATAGTATGTTTCCTTATTCGTTCAGAAATGTTCTTATTTTCTTTCACCATGTACAACATTGTTCTGTGTACATATTTGCTTGCTTCTGATAAGGTAGTTACTGTTCTTGCTTTGTTGGTGACTCTTATTTTCTTTGCTTCTTCATCTTCTTCTCCTTCTTCTGATTCCTCAAGAGTTCTCTTCTTATTACTTTCGGTGAATTCTTGTTCCATAATTTCACTCCAATCCGTTGTTTGTCTGCTCTTCTTCTTGTTTCGCTCTTCCTCTTCTCTTCTGTATTATCCTTCCTCGTTCATACTTTTCTCCATATCTTCCTGTTGTAACAGTTTTTCTATTTCTTCGTCATCTCTTCTTCTTTGTTCTTGTTGCCTTCTTCTTAATTATTATTCTTCTTCTGTACTCGTCGGTGATCAATGTACTTTTCCGCCTGTTTTAAAATAATTCTCTTTTTCCTTTTTTCTACCTCCATAATCACCTCATCTTACAGACCTCCCATGGTCTGCCATGACTCTCAAAAAAAATCAGGGGACGAAACCGCCCCAATAACATGTATTGCCATGAACTACAATTAAATAAGTGCCGTGCTGGGCCCAACCAAATATTTTCCTAATTATGTAAATTCCTTCCAATACTATCTATATAAAACAAAATATTCTCATTAAAATTGATANCCAAATATTTTCCTAATTATGTAAATTCCTTCCAATACTATCTATATAAAACAAAATATTCTCATTAAAATTGATACCAGAACACTTCTACCAACATTTCTATCAATGCACAAACTTGATCATACTATAACTCCGAAATCAACCACATTTCAGATCTACCAATCATATTGTCAACTCATCTCGTTGCCTCCTACAACATTCTAAAAGTGAACACTTGATCTCCCCTGATCACTGTCTTCCAGTGATCGCATAAACTCCAGATTTTGCACAGATACACTGTATACAGCCCTCTTACACATGACCACAAATTATTAATTAAATAACAGTTAGATAATCTCTCTGAATATTTATACCCTGGTGTATCAACCATGTGACAACCATGTGTATACATTAGTTATGTATGGAAATATTTCTTATATTTTCTCCTCTTATACATTGACGCATGATGGGTACATGGGATAGGCATTGCACTGTATTCACACCCTGAGAGGAATATCCTCGGGGCTATCTCGACGTATAAGGGCACAAGGGGAAGAACCAAAGTCGAGAGAAAAAGGTAAGTCCCTAGAAATAGCTGATATAAGCCCTCGACGAAGGAATCAGGGGGTGCCTCCGACGATAATTAATGCAGACACAGCTCACAGGAGTCCTCTAAACGTCCTACCACACCCTCCCTCCAACCTAGTTGGAGACCACCAGCAGCTGACGAGACACACAATCATATACAAAAAATGTGCGAGGTATACAGGGGATTCCTCGGTTTCTCTCTCGAGAAACTGCTGACACAGGTTGAATTCACGACACAGCCAAGGAAGGAGATCAGTTGTCCAGCCAAGATGGGAAGGAGTTGTTCGGCAGCCGCGATGTGAGGCGGAGAAGGCAGTTAATGCGAGAGGCAGTCATATCTCGAGGCCAGATTCGGATCCCAGCAGAGTCAATTTGCGCCAGCCGAGACGGGAGTAGTTCGGCAGTACAGCTGCGAGACGACATAGGTGCAGCGAAAACAGGAGGCGAAGCAGACACGACAGTAGTCAGTCGGGTGACCGGGAACAGTTCCGAGAATATGAGTAAATTCCCAGAAACGAGTGGCAACCCCATACCGAGAGGCGCCATTTCCGAAGAAGATGTAGTCGTGCGCCGGATGGCGACGAGGCAAACAGTTAGTCAGTCAGCAAGTCAATAGTGATGTCACCAGGGAGAGAACCCAGGAACAGTCGAAACTTCATGTGTAAATTCCCGAGACAAACCCAGTAGAAGTGCAGAGAAGTTATGAGTTCATTTCCGAAAACGTAGTGGCAGTTTCCGAGCTGGGTAAGTCAGAAACGCGAGCCAGATCGTTGCGGACGTCGACGGAGACAAGGAGACGCGCTCTCCTACAAGTAACGCCAGCCGAGGTCGCAAAGAACGCACAAGTCCCGGGAAACCATCCCGGACTTTCGAGAGAGTCCACCAAAACCGAAGGAAGAAGTCAGCTGAGTACAGCATGCCAACGAGAGCGTGACAATGGGCCACCCAACTCACCATGCCTCAGCTACCAATGAAGACAACTCACCAGTAGCCACAGTCACAGATAAGTAGAAACATCTCACATCAAACAACCTTCCCCGATGCACAGCATACCGCCCACCAGCCCTTCAGGCCTACGACTTGTAGGGGGGCTTAGTCTCGCCAGTGTGTGTAAATACCTGTGTTACCTTCAGAAAAATAAAATACTGGTGTGTTAAATAACGGAGAGTACGAGAATTTGTTTACCCCTAATGCAACAACCACAGGTGACCTTAGTCTGCACCAAAGTAATTTAACTATGTAACCTACTAGCCACCACCTTGTTCAACTCAGGTGGCCTTGTAGCATCAAATTAAAATGGCGCCGAACATGAGGCATGTTAAGGCATGGCAGGGCAAGTTGAGACATAGTTAAGTCTGTATAGACTGAAACAAGAAGCAGATTAAACCCGAGAGAAGCGGTTCACCCTTAACGAGCTAGTCAGGCTAAAACCAGACTTCAGGGAGTCTATAAATAAACCCCTGTGGCATCCAGTTCTCACCATTACATTAAGAGTCCCAATTAACGAAGCAGGCAGCCGAGGAATTAACGAGTACGAGCAGGAGGAGCAAGTTCGAGAGAGTAAAGCGGGAGAGCAAAGGGAGATTAGCGGAATCATAGGCCACAGCCCACTGGATGGCGGGCAATAAAATGGCGAGCATGATGAGAGACGACGAGAGACGAGAAGGCATGGGTGGGCGAGATTAGCGAGGAGAACGCTAGAGCGAGAGAGGAAACGAAGCAAGGCCGAAATTAGTGTATGGGAGCGGAAAAGGAAACGAGGAGCGGGCGAAAGACATAGCAGCAAACGGAGTTCAGCGAAGAACGGACGTCACTTCCACTGGATGGTGGAAATGATGTGATGTCAGGCTGTCAGGTAAATAAACAGCGCCAACCAATTACAGTAGATGGAGTGCCGGTGAAATTAGCGAACAGGAGCGGGAAAGGAGATGAGGAGCGGGGGAAGGGAGTTTAGTGAAGAAAGGAGGTCACTTTCAATGTATGGTGGAAATGAAGTGAGGTCAGGCGGTCAGGTAACAACCACGCCGACCAATTACAGTAACTGGAGTGCTAGTGAAAGAAAAATTAGAAAAAAGTAAGTTACTAATACCCTGGATAGTGAATAGTGACGCTTTCCGGAAAAGTATACCAGTATTTCCGCCCGCCGTAAGACCACTCGGAGTAGCGGCAGAGAAAGGGCAGGAAATTAGTTTCACTGGATCGTACAGTGACTGCAAGATAGGGGCCAAAGCAAGATGCAACACAACCCCAGTGTTATCGCACAGGCGGTGTCCAAAGATAACGGACACGAGTAAGCGCGCCAGGAGTTAAAAAGGCGGCCAGAGAGCCGGCCGAAACTTAACGTGCGTGGGAAGCAGCGTGTAAAGAAGACAAAGCGAGAGAAAGTGGACGACGAAAAGTGTGGAGCAACGCGAATGGGACGTAAAGGAGGCCGAAACTGTAGTGCGCGCGGGGATAAACGTGCGAAGGCGACAGGCGAGAAGGCGAGACGAAGCGAGAAGTAGCAAGCGAAAGAGAAATGCGAGGAAAACCGAACAAAGGAACAGGCGACCGAGAGCAAAGAAGGAATAGAAGGAAGAGAAGGATGATGGAAGGAGAAGTGGCAACTATGCGCGAAGAAGCAGGAGTGAGAAAGTGGAGAATGAAGAAATGAAGAAGGACCGACGTCAAGAAAATTACGTCGACAGAGTCGAACCCAGCAAACATCAGAGAGGCGAGGCAGTACCAGGAAAACCACAGCCAACCCAGAAACGAGGCTGCTCTGCATAGCAGTCCGGAGTTGNCAGAGAGGCGAGGCAGTACCAGGAAAACCACAGCCAACCCAGAAACGAGGCTGCTCTGCATAGCAGTCCGGAGTTGTCAACTGAACGAGAGGATGCCGAGGGACCACCCTCCCCCTTGCAAGCTGTCCAGGTCCTCATTGAGAGGCGTGATAAGGCAGCCCTCTTCCAGCCAGAAGTAAACAAGTACCAAGGGAAGATACACAACTTCTTCAGGCCCCACAAGTCCAGGGGCTGAGAAGACATTCAACACAAGGTAAAGTGTTTACAGCAACCCCCCTCCCTCAAATAACTCCATACAGCCACAAAGGCGAGACAGTGCAGCAAGTATATATTTTTGTGTACCGAGTGTACATTGAACAATTATTTTCAGTAATTTCAGTACCGTAAGTGCTAAGTGTTGAGAGGCCCTCAGCCCAGTTCTGGCGGTCATTTTTACAGTTTAATTGGGTGTGCAAACACGCGCAGTAAGACCACTCAGACGTCTGGGACAAAAGATGCAGGACATCAGTCTCGTTGATTACCACCACTGTGTATCACCAGTTATTTTATTGTTTACTAAGGTAACGAACTGTTTACCAGTGGTTTCCCACAAGGTTTGTGTGTTATTTTATTGTTTACCAGTTGTTTACCGCCAGGTTTGCTTGTTGTTATGTGAGATAGGTATGGGTTAGGATTAGAGATTTAGACCATCAGCCGAGATAAGAATATGTGTGTTTTTGCCGTCAGAGTAAGAGTGTTAGTAAAAGACCGCCAGGATCGAGGTATGTAATTCTTTCCGCCCACAGTAAGACCGCTCAGAGTTGCGGCAAAGAGGCTGGAAAAGAAAAGAGTTATTTTTTCTGAGAGGCCTACCAGCCCTCACATATAAATTGTATTTACTTCGCTGCTAGGGTCAGTGAGGTATGTTTATATTTGCCCTGTCAGACCGCTTGTTAAGTAGCAGGGAGTATGCTAAAAGATAACCAAACAAATACCATTAAAATAACACCCTGTCACTTCACAGGGAATGGCCGAGAGATGAGTGTGGCAGAACAGAGGAGAATATGTAATTAACCAATGTAAATTAGTTGTAGTAATGTAAGAGGAGTGAGAAATGTAACCAGAGTTACTTTGTTTGTAATTGTTAGTACCTAAAGTCAATTTGCGAGATTCTGACACACCACCCCCTCCTATAGAGTCGTTGAAGGAAGAAGCCCTGAGACAAACCAGAGATGAAGAGCCAAGGCAAACGACCTCTCAGCTGATAACTCACTAGGTCAGATCATGAAGAGGGGAAAGAGGGGGACTACAGCTAGCCGAGCTCCAGCAAGAGGGGAAAGTAGGGGGGAAGATAGCTACCCAGCTGTCACAAAAAACACGTGTGCTTGGGCAGCAGAGAGTTGGCGGCGATCACAGAGACATAGAGCAGTGAGTCAGACAGATTGAAAACCTATAGTCAACGCTGTTTACAGGGTGTTCAACAGCGAAGTTAGCCAGGGGGGATTGACGCATGACAGGTACATGGAATAGGCGTTGCACTGTTTTCACACCCTGAGAGGAATATCCTCGGGACTATTCCGACATATAAAGGCACACAGGGAAGAACCGAAGTTGAGATAAAAAGGTAAGTCCCTAGAAATATCTGATATAAGCCCTCGACGAAGGAATCAGGGGGTGCCCCCGACGAGAATTAATGCAGACACAGACCACAGGAGGCCCCGAAATGTCCTACCACACCCTCCCTCCAACCTAGTTGGAGAGCACCAGCAGCTGACGAGACACAAAATCCTACACAAAAATGTGCGAGGTATACAGGGGATTTCCCGATTTCTCTCTCGAGAAACTGCTGACAGCTAACTTGAATATAGCGGGAGACGGATTAAATTTACGACACAGCCAAGGAAGGGGATCAGTTGTTCAGCCAAGATGGGAAGGAGTTGTTCGGCAGCCGCGATGCGAGGTGGAGAAGGCAGTTAGTGCGAGAGGCAGTCATATCTCGAGGCCGGATTCGGATCCCGGCAGAATCAATCATCGCCAGCCGAGGGGGGAGTAGTTCGGCGGTACAGCTGCGAGACGAGATAGGTGCAGCCAAAATGGGAGGCAAAGCAGACACGAGAGTAGTCGGTCGGGTGACAGGAACAGTGCCGAGAATATGAGTAAATTCCCAGAAACGAGTGGCAGCCCCATACCGAGAGGTGCCATTTCCGGAGAAGACGTAGTCGTGCGCCAGATGGCAACGAGGCAAACAGTTAGTCAGTCAGCAAGTCAATAGTGACATCACCGGGGAGAGAACCCAGGAACAGACGAAAACTTCATGTGTAAATTCCCGAGACAAACCCAGTAGAAGTGCAGAGAAGTTATGAGTTCATTTCCGAAAATGTAGTGGCAGTTTCCGAGGTGGGTATGTCAGAAACGCGATCCGGATCGTTGCGGATGTCGACGGAGACAAGGAGACGCGCTCTCCTATGAGTAACGCCAGCCGAGGTCGCAGAGAAACACAAGTCCCGGGAAACCATCCTGGACTTCCGAGAGAGTCAGTCAAAGCCAAAGAAAGAAGTCCAGCTGAGTACAGCACACCAACGAGAGACAGTCCGAGGGCCTGACAATGAGCCACCCAACTCACCATGCCTCAGCTATCAATAAAGACAACTCACCAGAAGTAAGCAGTCATAGATAAGTAGAAACATATCCCGTCAAACAACCATCCCCGATGCATAGCATATCGCCCACCAGCCCTTCAGGCCTACGACTTGTAGGGGGACTCAGTCTCGCCAGTGTGTGTAAATACCTATGTTACCTTCAGCAAATAAAATACTGGTGTGTTAAATAACGGAGAATATGAGTATTTGTTTACCCCTATCGCAACCACCACTGTTGCCCTTGGTCTGCACCAAAGTAATTTAACTATGTCACCTACTAGCCACCACTCTGTATAACTCAGGTGGCCTAGTAGCATCAACATTGTACCTGCTATTTCTTGGCTTTTCTTATAGTTTATTCTTTTCTTAGCCTTGATTTAATTGATATTGAAATAATCTTTCAATCTATTTATACATCAACATGTTAAACTATGCATTAACTATTTTAGCATCCATTTTTATAGGGAATAATTCGTTACTTTAGTTGTTACTTTCAATGTCTCAATTTGTGGTATTTAATATCCAAGCACTATTTATCAATTAAAATTTCAATCATAAGTTACCCAATTGGTATTTGTTCATCTGTTTACCAAAGTACACAATCTTATATGCTACTGAACCTTTATTATGATTACATTCATTTATGTTACAATCATTATAATAGCATTCTGATACTTACAATTTCTCAGCTTTTCTTGTAATTGACAGTCCAACAAAATTTTAATTACAATCTGTTAGTCAAAAACCTCTCTGTTTTTTCACCAAGTGTCAACCATGTGCCAGCTGTGACATTATTAATTTTTGCAAGGAGAATTCTTTAAATATTTATCAGTCACCATAGTATATTATTTTTATTTATTTATAACAACCATCTGTCTCTTGATATAACATTCCAAGTTTACTAATGTATTTATTCTTCTGTCAAACCAATGATTAATTTATCATATTATTAATATTTATATACATTTCTTTGGCCATTCACATAGTTGACACTCAAAATGCATCATCCTATTTAGTTCATACATCTGTAAAACAATTATTCTCTGTATTTTCACACCAGCGTGCACAACCATGTGCCTAAGTTATTTTAACAACATGATATTCCAATTAACTTAGCTCAATTATGTCCTCTTCTAGTTGCATTTCTTCATCTTCATCTTCTCTCTACATCCTTAGTCTATGATAGTAACAGTTAGTCTGTATATCTTAACCAATTTAATTAATGCATCATCTATCTCAACTAGCAGATTTAAAATAAAAGTTCCATTAGTAATGTTCTTCTATATATTACAAGTAATTTACTGTTCTTATTAGCATAGAACTGTACTCAGTCCTGCATTTATCTTCATCCACTTAATAGAATTAAAACACAATCAAATTTCTCCATCAATGTTTATACTCCATATTTTATGCAAATCAGTTATGAATGTTATAATGTTCTTCCAACTATCAAGTTGTTATGGTTTACATTGTCACAGCCTTAAATATTTTCATCTCATATATTCTTTTCTCCAATTTACTATACCAGTCTTTACTTTTTAATTTTGTCGCAAACCAGGCAAGTTTTCTAAAATTCAATAAAATGTTATCATGTTCTTCCAACTGCCAAATTTTAGGGTTTACATGCTCACAGCCTTATATTAATACATCCCATACCTATATTTCATCAATTTCCCATATCAATTATTATTTTTAATTTTGTCGTTAACTTAAGCCAATTTCAAAAAACATTCATAAAATGTCATTGCATTCTTCTAACTGTCTTATTTTTAGGTTTACAATATCTAAGCCTTATATTGATTCCTCTCATGCATATATTTCATCAATTTCCCACACCAATCAATACTTTTTAATTTTGTCGCTATCTTGGCCAATTTTCAAAACATCAGTAAAATGTTAAAATTCCTCCAATTTTGGAGTTTACTTTGTAACAGTCTTTTGTTATGTCATCCCATGCCTATATTTAATCAATTTCCCACACCAACTAACAATTTTTAATTTTGTCGTTAACTTGGCCAATTTTTAAAACATCAGTAAAATGTTATAATTCCTCCAATGTTGGAGTTTACTTGGTCACAGTCTTTTGTTATTACATCCCATGCCAATATTTAATCAATTTTCCACACCAATTAACAATTTTTAATTTTGTCGTTAACTTGAACCAATTTCAAAAACATTCATAAAATGTCATTGTATTCTTCTAACTGTTTAATTTTTGAGTTCACATTGTCACAGCCTTATATTGATTAATCTCAATCATATGTTTCTTCAATTTCCCACACCAATCTATACTTTTTAATTTTATCGCTAACTTGGCCAATTTTCAGAACATCAACAAAGTGTTATATTATTCCTCAATATGCCAAATTTTTGGTTTTAATTGTTAACTACCCCACATTTAATCATCCTACACCCATATTTCATCGATTTTACACACCTATTAATACTTTTTAATTTTGTCGTTAACTAAGCCAGATTTCAAAACATTGGTAAAATATTATAAATTTCTTCCAACACACCAAATTTTTGTGTTTACATTATCACTACTTTATTATAATTCATCCTATGCATATATCCAGCCCAATTACTGCACCAAATAATNGGTTTTAATTGTTAACTACCCCACATTTAATCATCCTACACCCATACTTCATCGATTTTACACACCTATTAATACTTTTTTATTTTGTCGTTAACTAAGCCAGATTTCAAAACATTGGTAAAATATTATAAATTTCTTCCAACACACCAAATTTTGTGTTTACATTATCACTACTTTATTATAATTCATCCTATGCATATATCCAGCCCAATTACTGCACCAAATAATGTTTTTTCAATTTTGTCGTTAACTGTCCAACTCATACANATGTTTTTTCAATTTTGTCGTTAACTGTCCAACTCATACAACAACACATTTTTATCGGAGTTTTTACTTTAACGTTAATTCGCTTTATAACTATTGTATATTATTCTGCTTTTCAATATTAGTATAGAACTGTATTTCTTACTTCGTCAATCATTACCCAATTATTGGAATTGAATATTATCGAAGTCGTTTTGCCAATGTTTACATTTTTCCGACACAATTGAAAACATTCTCTAACATTAGTATAATCTTAATTACTTCTAAATCCATGTTAAATACATTAGTTCCTATAGTTTATTATTGATTTTTGGTCTCCCACTTACCAAAATGCTGATTTTTTTTTCATTTACGTAGTTTGTTTACCTTGGTATTCCAACGCGAAGTATCAGTTGTTATTATCTTATTCCTCTTACGAAGAATTCTTCTGCATTCATTTCCTTATCTTCCCTAGGCCCAGCACAACACCATTTCACTCGAATTCACATGATTTTAGTTGTAATTATTAAAATAGGAGCGAAATTCCGCCCCTGACAGAACACATCACTCGCGCACACCAGCCATGACAGTAGTCAAGTACACCTCTGAACAAATTAGACACTTTAGAAAGATGGAAACCATCGTTTTCGTAGCTGAGTTTCCTTGTAGGTGAGTAAAAGTTTTCATTTCTCGTGGCGCCATCATACCGCCAGCCAAGTATATTACTTGAGCCATTGCGTACTTTCTCACAACCTCCATCGCAAGCACTCTTGGTGGCACGTGTGGAAGAGGAGGGATAAGCAAGCGTTAAGGTGGTTGCCTGCCTGGAAATGTCCTCGCGTTTCAGGTTAAGAAGCGCTGGAGCGATAAGGGCGACACTTCCTTGCGCATCAAGGGCGCCGTTACCGCTATGATCAAGGCTCTGAACAGTGCGCAGTGTTCTCGTCGTGCTGCGTGTGCCCATTTAATTGTGACTCTATATAATTTTTGGTGTGACATTTGTAGCGAAGTTCAATGCAAGGCTGTATATAAGTTCCGCAGGAATTCACCCAGAATATTTTAAACTATAACAGTCTGCAAATGTTTATTTTGGCCTTGCTGAAGAACCTCAGTCCTTAAAGTAGCGTTTGCAATCACAGCGATCTGTTGAAAGTTGTATTCCTCCCTAGTCTCAAGAGTAATTTATTTTCGCGTGCAAAAATGATGGCGTACCCGTGAAAAATGTGTGTTATAAACATAGGAGGAAGGAATTCTGTCCAGAGAGAGAGGGTAAAGTTGTTTGGTTGTGTTTGGTCCATTAGAATATTGCAGGTATTAGGGTCCTCTGGACGGGCCCCGGCGACCTCTGTAGCTAGGAATAGCGTCAGAAACAGAACTGGTGGACATGTGAAACTGGCATTTCCTAGCGTTAAAATTGCTAATGTTATTTTTGGTCTGTTTTTGTTTATTTTGTTTTGGGCATGGCTAGCTAGTACCCTGAAAAAGTGTAAGTTTGTTTTCCAAGTGTCACAGAACCCTCATGACTGGCGTGGAGAGAAATGAAGGACAAGACATGATTGTAATGTCTTTCTTTTGGGAGCTCTAATAATTTAAAACAAGAAGTTACTGATAACTAAAGAGCCTACTTTCTTCTGCGTGGGTGCAAATAAATTTTAGTGAAGTTCTTGTAAGCTTAAATGGTAGGTAGGCATTGACGACTCATTAAAAGCAATATCATTAGAGATGAAGTCAGAAACATGTGAAGCAGTACCAAGACAATAAAAATACATGAGCGTGTGTGTCCCCTTTCTATTTTTGAATGCTTTAACCGAATTTCACCAAACTTGGCAAACATATAATGCTTAGTTAATACACCTAACTTTTATAGTTTTTGACCACGTCGGGCCACGTTAGGTGATATTTTATATCTCAGGAACTATTCAACCGATTTAAACCAACTTTTGTATGCTGGCACACCATTGTATAAGTATTACATTTGAGTTGTAAATTTTAGTTCCGCCATTTTGTAAGATATCACCAATTGAAAAAATAGTTGTTTTACGTTATATCTCGAAAACTATTCTAGTAATTCTCACCCAATTGGGCATTTAAGTAATACTATAGTAGGCCACGTAAACGAAATATATTGAACTATCTTAGTTACTTATTTCAAAAATGGGAGCCATACTAATTTTTTAAATTTTTTCAGTAAATCTGCCATACCATTTCCCCAATTTCTGCCAAGTTTTGTATCCTGAAAGTATCTATTACAAGCATCATATATAAAAAAAGCATTTTGTTGGCCATTTTGGAAGAGAGCACCATACAAATAAAAAAAATTATTATGTTATAACTCGGTAAATAGTTATCCGATTCCTACCGAATTTGGCAGACAAGTATTTCTGATGCATATTATGTTAAGTGATATATTTGTAAGCATGTCAGACACTTATTTTAAAAATGGGAACAATATGNATTTCTGATGCATATTATGTTAAGTGATATATTTGTAAGCATGTCAGACACTTATTTTAAAAATGGGAACAATATGGACATTTTGCTTCGATTGCTATATCATCGCAACTATGTAATCTATTACCACAATTTTCTAAATGCTGACAGTAGACATTAAAAATTTCAACTGTATATACATGGAGCATCTTTTGTATACCATTTTGTGTACCATTTTGATTTTCGCACGATGGAATCGTGTCGGACAATCCCGCTGGTCTTTTGGGTTTTCTCGGGGATCTCCTGTCTCCCTTGTACTTGCATCCCCGCGCTGGTTGATTTCCACGTCGCTTCGTCTTCATCGAGCTCTCAAGACCTCGTTGTTCAGAGCCTCCAGTGTGTATCCTGACGGAAACACAAAATACTTCGTCAGGGGGCGCCCTTAAGGTGGAAGTATCCTTGCCGTATTGGATTTTTGTATTTTCCTCCATAATTTCATTTTCGGAGTCAATATTTAAAAACCAAGCTAGTCAAGGTATAGGGAACATCTAACAGTGTTTCCCCAAAATACAACTTATTTCGCTTATATGACTAGTTTCACATCTGTAACCGTAATCAAATATAACCTAATTATGTCATTATGTCAATCCCACATGGGGAAATACAGCTATAATTAAAACCGTAAAAATTTAATAAAAATATTAACTAGTTTTCTATGTTATGTCTAACTTTGACTTTTCATATCTGGTCATGAATTTTAATTACGAAGATTTGTAAGTAAAGTCGAAGATGAACTGGATACTACCCCCTTAATATAGCTGCAGTCTCCCCCTCTCTGGTGTGTTCAGTGTTCAGGTGTGACACCCACGCGAGTGTGTTCAACTCCCCGACGTGAACAGCGCGTGGTGTCCCCTCTCGTCGCGGCGGGGCGACATGCATCAAGCGCGCTGACAGTGCGTCGTTGTCGCGCCCGACGTGGTGAAGGGAGGGGG
>NQII01007516.1:151675-178047 GCA_002778355.1 Clitarchus hookeri
GAGAAGGATTGACAGCGGTCACCTAGCTGGCGTCACTGCCCCTCCTCCTCCCCTTCCCCTTTTGGAGAAGCCGATGAGTGTAGAGGTGGCGTAGGAATATTGTGAGGACTAGTACCCTTGGCGCAACGCAGCATTTAACTATAAATAAATACCATCCTTCCGCGCTGCCTACAGCTATACTCTCCAAAATATGTTTTAGAAGGTAGCAACAATCGCAAATATGCTGATTGCATTAAATGTGTACCATGTAGTTTTAAGTATTTATTTTTATACCAATCTGTTTTAGCCAAGCAGGTTATAGTTATCATTGTATCTGAAATGAAAATACGCAAAATTTATTTTTCAGAAGAAATGTTTACGTTATTACCAATACTATCATATATACAATCATTTAGTGTTATTTATGATTGTGAACTATCCTTTCTAAAGCATCCATTACAGAAGTATGCTTCAGTTTTTATAAAAAAAAATATTTATTGATTTTTATTATACCAAAATGTTTTACAGTGTTACAAAACATAGGCATTATTCTTTCAAATGCAACACAAATAGCACTTTTGTGGAAATTGCGATAGTATGTGTACAAACTTACAAAGAAATTTTTGTTGTACAGACTAATGCAGTGTTCCATTGGAAAACACTTTCTTTCTAACATAGGGCTGTCGCATAACTGGAGACATTTTTGCGTTTTGAGGCCTCACAGTTCGGGGGTGATAGGGGCTACAATGCTACGCGCATAAATGCGTCATCGCCGTTACGCGCAAGGCGCTGAAATTACGTGATGTGTTCTCATCTTGCTGCGAGTACCATGGGGAATTTCAGCTATGACACAATCTTTTAAGTGGGGGAAAATCTGCCGCAAGTTTCAATGCAGGGCCCCTGGGTAATTTTGTATGTGCCTGATGCGTATATTTTGAGATACTGCGCTTTGAAAAAACCGTTTTTAGTTATGCTGGAGTGCTATGAAATGGTGTTTCTAAAGAGTGTGACGTCTTGAAGCGCGCAACAGCCCTCATATGAAGTGTGTGTTCTTTTCGTAGATCAGCACAGTGGACGTAAATTTAATATTTTCGTAGAAACACGTGTATAGTCTATTCGCGGTTTCATCACACTTTTGGAATAAAACCTTTGAAAAATCACTTTATGTAGGACGTGTTTAGTTGTTTCCTAAAAAAACACCACGTATTACAAGAGTTTTGTATTTATGTTTGCGTAAATGTACCTCATTTTGGTTGAATTAAACTTTTAATTATATTCTGTCTATAAAGTATAATGTCTCATTTACAATTAATATGAATAAAAAAAATAGAGTCATGTTGCTAACACCAAATACTAATAGTTATTATGCAAAATGTTATTACACTGAGTGCGCACGAATGTGGTGCGTTGTCCTTTTGGTGTGGTTTTCTGGACGTGACCAAGCTTTGTTTGAATGGGGCGGAGGGACATCCTGAAAGAGCAACTTAAGCGGGCCTTCAGAAAAGTGGTGAGTGACCGTGAATGGAATTATATTTGAATCACTCTGCAGCGCAGTTCAATCACCTGAGAAAGCCTCCACCGTTGAGCACCAACGAAATCACTCGTTCAATCCCGCTTTGGAGCGTTGCGCGCGCCATCGTGGGTAGCCGCGGCTTCTCCGCCGCCGTTGCCCTGTACGATTCCCGACGTCCATTGACGAGGTCTTCCTCGCACCTCTCGGTGCAGAGAGGATTCATCCTGCAGTGCCCTCGGTGAGACTGAGGTCCCCGCGACGTTCCGGCAGCCGTGACCTGCTCCGTCAGTTCTCCGGCCGCGTGATGCGCCGCGTTAATCAGCTAATGAGAGGCGAGGAAGGGCGGGAAGGAGAGAGCAGGCAAGGAGCCGGACAAAGCACCTACCGAGAGGAGCCCCTCCTTCTGCTATAGCGTTTCGCTTTGCTGCACGCCATCTCCAACGGCAGGAACAAGAACCAATCGAAATGGGCAGTACCTGTACTTCACCTTCACAAGAAGTTGGCTCCTCGACATTCAGACCGATTTTGCTGCAGTTGACGCAAATTTTTAAATTGTCACCATATAAATAAAATTCGGGTGTGGTTGTGTCAAAGAGTAAACAAGAATACAGAGGTAAAAAAGCCGTTAACTCTTCGAAATACAGTCACACACGCAATCCAAAATGGCATCACTAGCCAGCAACGAAAATTCATTAATGCTCCAAAGTTATTACTGGGAATGCATTTCTAGAATAATGTTTACGCATTTTTCTATTGTTTTCGTCGGAAAGTATGTGCCCCACTTGACTGTAGTTCACTTCTGGTGCACTATGTCTGTGACAGACTAATGTCAGCTTGTTTTCATTCAGTGGTGTGGAGACTGTTAGTGAGGGTTTGACTGCAAAAGTGGTCGGATCTTGGCACAGCACACAATAACAAAGTTTCAACGCGCTAAGATCGTTTGTCTCGTACTATGTGGTGTTTTATAATGTACGATTACTGAAACTGTGGGCGTGTCACAAAATGATGTTTCAAGGGTCTGGAGGCGACACTTAAAGAACGGTACTGCTAACGATCGACCGCGATCTTGTCGCCCGAGGGTCACGACGCCTGATCAGGACCGCTATGTGAGAATTAATGCGTCCCGGAGGAATACCTAAGCAGCAAGGGAGATGCGAGATCGTCTCCGAGCAGCCACCGTGTGTACAACTCTCTGACCAGACAGTCCGCGATCGTCTTCGAGAGGGAGGCCTATGTGCTAGGATACCCGTGAAATGCCCTTATCGCAACAGACAACATCTGCAGAACCGCTTGCAATGGACACGTGATCATCACGAGTGGACAGCTGAGCTGAAGAATGGTCCCATGTTCTGTTCACTGATGAGACGAGAATTGGTTTTAGCCCAGGTTCCAAAATGTTGAGGGTGTAGAGAATACTAGGTGCACAGACAAGGTGTCGAGTTGTGCTAGACACCCATGCATACCGAGGTGGAGGAATCCTGGACTGGGCAGAAATCGTGCTCGGACGTTGAACGCCTTTAGTTCGTATTGAAGGCACAATGGCAGCTCGGCGGTACATCTCAGATGTCCTTCAGATTGTTGTGCACCCTTACCGACAGGCATTTAGTGAAGTGTTTCTGCTGGCGGACGATAATGCCCGTGCACACCGTGCAAGAGTAGTTGATCAATACTGTCAGCAAGCCGGTATTCAAAGAATGAATGGGCCATCAGTAAGTCCACATATGAACTGCACAGAGCATGCCTGAGAATTTCTGAAAACTGCCATTGAAGCACGCCATCAACAACCCAACAATGTGCAGGAGCCGATAATAGCCGCACAGGCAGAATGGAGAAACGTGCGACAAGAGCGACTGGATAACCTCATTCTCAGTGAGCCTCGGCGCGTCAGGGATCTTGTTTGTTCTCCAGGATGTCACACACAACATTGATCCAAGTGGAGAGTGACAATAAAACAGAAGAGAAAGTGGTGTTTCCCAAACAAACAGACAGCTAGCGTATTTTGTTTATTGTTATAATTAAAACTTTTTGCAATATTTGTGTTTTTTTGTCACACATGCATTTGCAACCTGCTTGCATAAAGGGTAAATGTTATGGTATTTTCGGTACAATAAATCTCTGATGGAAAACTTTTTTTGAGTAGTTTAAATTGTGCTGTAGTAGGGATGCTCGCACAATTTTATTATTATTAATATAAATTATATCTCGAAATTTTCCAAGGCTTACAGGTTATGGCCCTGCTAAAGACACAAAGAAAAAGGGATGCTATGTTTGAGACCAATTATAGGAGAATAGCTATTAATGTATGCAATGCCCACTGCAAACTATTTATTGCAATTATAATTACATTTAACAACACAGATATTAGAAGAAGTTCGTCTTCCATGCACTTTAATGGGAGCACGTCAGGCAGTTTGTCTGTCTCCATCCCAAAGAAAACCTATAAACACAGTTATAATAATTTTATTCATTTACATATTTTTAGTGCTCCCGAACGGCTGTAGGCCTTGGCTGAGGTACATTTATACATAAAACAGTACAAAGATTGCATTACAAGTGACCATAAAACAAACAAAAATAAAAGAACCACCACCACCATACTATATAAATAACAACCACGCAATATGGACACAAACATACAAAAACATGGGCAATAATAATAATAAAAATATCCGGAAATAAAATTTGGCTTCCCAACAACTAATTGAACAATCGCGGTAAAAATTTTACAACAACAAATCATACTACATTCGTTACAAACGTATACCCATGGCAAGTAATCCACAACTAGTAATTTAATCCAGGTGAAATACTTTTATCTCGCCAAATCATAAGGTGCTTACTTTAGATACAGATACCAAATCCAGTAATTATAAACCTCCACAGAAGAGGAAACTTTTAAAATAATTATGTTAGACATAATTTTTTAATTAGCAGTACCCGAATACACTTAACGTCTTAGCAACGCACCGAACTCTTTAAGGTGCATTTGATTTTAACGTATTAACATCCTATTCATATGTACGTAACAAAAATTTGTTTTGTGTGAATAGCTTTGTACATTTTCTTCTTATTTATAAATATAAATTCACTCAAATAATCAAATTCTCTAAAAAGATGGCAAAAAATTGCTTACATTGCCCAACATTGCCTAATCTAGCTCCACGTTTCTGACAACACTTTAATGCATATGTAAAGAGACTCATTATAATATTGAGTAAATTTACCATACTTCAATTCTTCCCATTGGTGAGAAGTGGGCATAATTATGCTTGAGTATATAAAGTTGATTCTTTTAAAACTGGTAATTGACATTCCAATCTCAGACTGTAACTGAAAAATTTTCAGAAAGTTATCTTACAATTAATAACAAAACCCATAAGAATCATTAGTTACCAATGAACGACGCAATATGTGCTGTTCACCGTAAACTGAGAACTTTTGAAAGCCCTGCTTAAGACCTACTTGTATGCAAACTGTGTATTCTTCCACCATATGTACAATTAACATTTCAATAGAACTGGCCACTTTTTTCTTGCGTTGGTCAAGTGTAACTGTGTAATTGTCAGAAAAGAGGATATTTCACAACATTGCTCATTCTTACACATATATGAATAAAAAAACAGCAAGCGAAACAGTTTATTTCAGTATTCTCAAATGTTTATCTAACACTTTATTTTTAACATTACGACATGAAACTACTTTCCCTCGGTCGTTACCAACTTTACTGGGCGAATGCCAGCCTGTGTACCGTTTAAAATCTTTGCAGGTAAGTGCAGTGACATTTTTGAGAGGTTGATTTCAGGAGTATCCAATTAAACTTGAGCATCCTATCGGTAGAAATTGAGTACGAAGGTGATTTTTTGGAAAGAACAATTTTCTTAAACATTGCATGTATCATTGCTCACAAACTTTTGCGGAGCAGTAGATTGGAGACAAGATCGGAAGTTTGGATATCTGAATTGAGAATTCAAACTTCAGCCATCCTGAATTTGAAGCAAAGTCTGGTGAGCTCTGTTGCCCATGCAGCAATGCAGCCACGGAGTTCGTCGCTCGTCTCAGTCGATTAACGACGATCCAACCGGAAGCAGTTTATCATTGCTGAATCCCACGACTAAGATTCTTAATTTCTTGATCGATCAAAAACATGCAGCAAACTACAGTCATAAGCAGATGACCCGCCACATTGCTCACATCTCGTGAACAAATTTCCACATGCAGTCACCGCCAACTCATTTATCTCCCAGTCCTCCTAGCTTTGTTGTATTTATTCGGTAGCTAAAATGACTGGAGTATTCCAAAGTGAACAAGCTAATAACGATCGATAACAAGGCGGAAACCTCCTGAATAAGCTGGTAACAGGAAAAGACAAATTACCTACAAATTAACGTTAAAAATGTCGCCCAAATAGTGCAAACTATAGCAGCGCAGCTGTAACTTGGGACTTGGCAACTCTGCCAATGTCGGGCCGCTTCTCCCCAGGAAAGGAAACAATTGAACGACGTAGGCGTTACGTGTGAGACACACAAGCGATGTTGCTATGTTTAACGAGGTAAGCACACAGCAAATGTGCCTATTCTTCGAAGATACACCTTTCACTCCTTCGTCCTATTTGAGCCCGCGTCACAGACCGTCGCCTTGACATCAGCTCTGGACAGTGTTTACTTGCAGCATGAAACTCACACATAGTGGAGTAATTTACTGTTTTATATGACTTGCNGCGATGTTGCTATGTTTAACGAGGTAAGCACACAGCAAATGTGCCTATTCTTCGAAGATACACCTTTCACTCCTTCATCCTATTTGAGCCCGCGTCACAGACCGTCGCCTTGACATCAGCTCTGGACAGTGTTTACTTGCAGCATGAAACTCACACATAGTGGAGTAATTTACTGTTTTATATGACTTGCATACTAACTGTAACAAGCTCGTCAGTGACGGAACGTTGAAAAACAAGACACAGATGCAATGAATTTAGTATATATTACGTCCCTCTGCACTAAAATTAGCTCTGGGATAGTAATCATTTGCGACATAAATAATTGTTTGTTTAATTTCAACAACCAAATTACATTATTGATAGTAACGCAATTAATGCAGTAATAAAAACAATACAATGAGCGATAATAATCACAGTGAAAATTCTTTTCATGTGTAATAGCAGGTAATGTATGGTTGGTTTTTCTCACATTCGAAATACTCGCTCACGCGAATTACCAAGACTCTGCTTTGCGACCCCAACGCTATACATTAGCCGTCAGTATCACCTACGGCCACACTGTGTATTTATCATCTCTAAACCATTATCCGCAAACGACACCGCTTGAAACGTTACTCCTGAACTTGGAGACACGGGATTTGTTGCCCAGCCTGCCAGCTACTGGTGTTGGGAGAGGTTGGTGCTTTGGCAAATCATCGTCTCTCTCTTGTACTAGTTCGCCGGAGCCAAGTTCGTTCTTAGGCCGGCGCGACTATTTTAACCAACACTTTAATGGGAGCGCGTCAGGCAGTTTGTCTGTTAAAATATGTAGAGTTAAGGACAAAGAATTTTGATACAAGATTTTATATTTTTTCGGTTTCGGTTTTGGATTACTTGCCATGGGTATACGTTTGTAACGAATATATTATGATTTATTGTAAAATTTTTAAAGGGCTTGTACAATTAGTTGTTGGGAAGCACAGATACCAAGGGAAATATTTACTGTATCTGTGTGACGGTGCATTAAACTAAGTACTTCCCTACCAAGAGTTTTGTATAATACCTGGACCAACTGTCAAAACCTGAGTTTTGGCGACAGCTGTTCAGAAACAATATTCCTACGTAAATGTAAACAGTACACAAAAAAAATTCGACTAAGCATGAATTAACTTAGACCATCAAATGGGGCTTTTAGAGAAATTTCTGAAGTCTTTGAAATTTCGCTATACAGTTCTTGTGTTCATTCATTTTTTTTTTCAAATGATACCCAACTGATATCTTAATACTCACACAAGCCTCAATAACTCATCTTCAAATATGTCGAAATTAAAAAAAAATTCTTATGTCAATGTCTTAAAAATTAGAAAGGTTAAAATTTTACGTAGGCTAGACTCCAGTTAAAATTCACGAAAAACCTCATCTCATGTTAAGGTAGACTTTTTAAATCCCTAAAGTGTGCGCATTAAGGTAAGAAGCGAAAAGGTGCTTAGCAGCGAGTTTGTACGTATAAAGGTTTTCTACGGTGTAAATAAGTATCCTGACAGCAGCCTCGAGATGTCTGTTCTCTTTACGAGTCGTCTGTTCTGGAAGCTTTGCTCACGGGCAAAGGAAAAAGTGAAGCTTTTAAAATTACAAATTTCTGGGTTCATCTTTGCAGAAATCACAAGCGCGAAAGGGTTGTCTTGCCAATATTCTCATACCTCCCATCTTCTGCACTTGATCAGTCTTTTTGGATCAAAAAAACTGCTAGAAGTAATACGATTTGAAATTTTAGCGCGTATGCATTTACGGGCGTGTTGAGTATGCTTGTTATTTTTCGAAATTGCAAAGCTTTAGTTCAAATGTTAATACAATATGTAGTAATTTTTTTTCTGACAGAAATATATTGTTTCCTTAGCTGACTGACTAGCGTAATAATTCTTGGGCGCAGCGGGCCGAATTCTCCAGTTTTTTTTAAAGGACTTATCCAATTGCCACTGTCAGAATAAAAGAAGAAGGTAAGCTATTTGTTTGCAAATACAGAAAATAATGAACAATGTTTTAATGAAATAGAACTCACTGAATCACAAAGTAAATAAATAAGTAAATAAATAAATAAACTGATATAACCGAGAGAAAATATTGACGACCAGTCGCGAACATACTCGTTATCATGTGTGTGTGTGCGTGTGTGCTTGACGGTGTGCGTGTGTGCTTGATGGTGTGCGTGCTTGTGTGCGTGTGTTTCAATAACGCGCCGTGCACGTTGCTCCCATCTTGAAGTTAGGGTCAGAATGCACGAGAGGAGGCGAAAGCCTTGCGAAGCTGGCAAGCCTGGCCCCAGGGACACACAAGTAGATCCCGGCCAACGCCGGGGCGAAGTTTGGGCGGTGAAGTATAAGCCCGGTGCACACAGACACCTTTCGTGACTAAGAAGATCACTTTCTTAATTACTTGAGCACCACAACTTTCACAGCACTTGAGTCACGTGAATGGCCACTGAATACGATAGTGGCTAGCATACAAAAATTTTGCATGCTGGCTAGTGCCATAAAGAGAAGGTAAAATTTTAATAAATTGTAATTGCTTTATGTCCATAATAAATATATACTTATATATTTAACATTTTATAGCGTATTTAATTGCTAGTCTGTTATACTTATCTTTGTAAATGCTGTTCACGGTAAACTGAGCACTTTTGAAAGCCCTACTTAAGATCTACTTGTATGCACATCGTGTATTCTTCCACCATGTGTAATTTACAATTAACATTGACGTGGGCCTGATCACTTTACTAATGTGTCGGTCAATTGATACTGTCAATTTATGAAGGAGGTAAATATTTTAGAAATTGACTCCATGTTACACTTATATGCATCGAAAAAAACCGTAAGCGAATGAAATAATAATTTCAGTAATAACAAAAGTTAACCTCACAATACATTAATTCAACGTTGAAACATGAAACTACTTTCCCTCCGCCGTTACCAACTTTATTTGTTGCATGCAAATCAGTTTACGTCTTAAAATATATGCAGGTAGGGACAGTAAAATTATTCAAAAGTTGATTTCAAAAGTGCTCACTTTATAGTGAACTACATAAATAGATGAACTGTATACAATTATAACATGTTGTTTGTGTACTATCTGCGAGCGAATAAAGTAGCGTTTTAACCTGTTTCTGTTGGACTATATACTTTGATACTTGAAATGTCTAACTGAATGAAAAAAAGGCGTCGAAGTTTTGATCGAGGCCTATTAAAATTAGAAAGTTTTTTTATACAATAGCATAATCCCTGCATACCACAAAAAACTAAGGAAGCCCTTGAATAATTACTCAAGAGGTGAAATGGTACATCCTCAAAATACAAGGTTGCCCCTTCATCACGTCTTTGAATCCATATACGGATTTCCCTATTTTTTAACTAACTTAATGGCTTGCGCTATTGTTGAGGCACAAATTACGCCCATAACTTCAAACACAACTTCAATATCAGAAACTCCAAATGTTGCTGACACACATTATTGCCAACTAGGGCCGCGTGTTTGGGTCAAACAAATTTTTGCATGCTAGCTAGCATGCACGTAAATGTTTACTTCTATGCTCGACTTCTACGTTCACCTTCTTGTGCAAGAAATATGCCGCGTGTAGTGGGTTATAGAATACGGTCGTGGGGATATAGGAGTGCTTCGAGAGTTGAAATATTGAAGAGATGTGAGTATGGAAAAGCGCCGGAATGCAAGGGCGGGGGAAATGAGAGATCCCCAAGAAAACCCGCCGACCAGTGGCATCGTCCGACACGATACTCACATGTGAAAATCCAGGAGCGACCTCGACGGGAATCGAACCCAGTTAGCCTTGGTAGGAGCCGAGTAGTCTGACCACTACATCACACGGCCCCTGAGGGAGCACATCGAGGAAACCCGCTGGTCATCGGCAGAGTACGCCAGGGATTTCGATCGGACAGTTGAGAGGGGAAGCCTGCGTGTTCATCGCACGGGCACTAAGGTTCAAACTGATACGAAACAATTGAAAATTTAAACGACTAACGCGAACACAAGTCACTAGGGTAAGATAAATACACTGAGCAGCCAAAAAAATTGGTACACCTGCCTAATATCGTGTAGGGCCCCCGCAAGCACGCCTAAGTGCCGCAAGAGGACGTGGCATGGACTCGACTAAAGTCTGAAGGTATGCAGGAGGCATTGAAATCTGCGCCAATTTGAGAAAAAGGTTGCACGTCTGTCACGTTTAATGATTCTCGTTAGTCGTCGTTTGTCCCGTTCGTTCACGATCTTTTTTCCGACCGCAGCGATGTCGAAGATTTGATGTATTACCGGATTCCCGATATTCACGGTACACTCGTGAAATGGTCGTACGCGAAAATCAGAATTGTATTGATACCTCGGAGATGCTATGTCCCATCTCTCGTGTGCCGACTATAACACCACTTTCAANATCTTGATAACCTGCCATTGTAGCAGCAGTAACCGATCTAGCAACTTTGCCAGACGCTTGTTGTCTTATACAGGCGCTGCCGACCGCATCGCGTTACTCTGATTGGTTCCATACCTCTGTTATTTGCATATGCACGCCTATACCAGTTTTTTTTTTGGCTCTTCAGTGTAAAAGTAACTGTGGAATATATTTTGAATTTCATACATCAGTCAACGCAAGGATAATTGGTACCGTAAACCATTTTGGCTGATGTCCGTGACTTGAATAAGACATAAACGTTGACTGGTTTACAAAAATAAAGTCTAATGTTCTTGCAACAAAAAATTGCTATTGAGGAATTTCTTAAACGTTTATTGTGTAGTAAAATTAAAACTGTTGTTACAAAGTTAATAATTTTAACTATTTTACAAAGTCCTATGTCACTTTAGTGCAAATATAATGTTGAAGTGTTAATGTTAATAAAACCTCCAAGTAATTTTGCCGCAACCCAAAGTTGTATTACGCTCGAAACAACGGGAAGAACCAAAATTATTTCGTGTTACTGCGACATTAAAGAAATGTCCAACCAATACAAATTTACACTGACTTGGCATTGTAAAGTGACGGACAGTAGTGAACAGCGATAACCTCGTAAAATGAAACCACTTTATTTAAATTTTAAAGCATAGTATGAGAACTAACTATAGCTCAGACGAGCTCTCAAGCATTGCAAAGTTGTTTACGTATGCCAATTATGCATAAGAATATAAAATATTTTCACCTAACAAAAGAGCAGTGCAATTTGTCACATTCTTCTGAATACCCATAATTTGAATTACAATAACACAATTTCAGATAGAATAGTCAGTAAGACGTCAGATACTGTAAATCATCAAGCGCCGAGGACGCGAGTTCGTTTCCTCTCCCAGGCGTAGTTTTTTTTTTTCGTTGATAATATATTAACTGTGACAAAAGAATTGTACTTAATTTATTTTACAGTGTTCTTTAAAGCACAGAAAATATGAGAAAATATTTAACACAAATGTTAACATCAATTCAACACAAAATTTGTTTTACTGCAACATAAACACCACCTTTATGTTGACAGAACAGTAAGAAGGTAATGTTGTTACAAAAGTACTTAATTATACATTAACATTAATAGCTTGACACTATATTACATTAACAGCAACATTAGTTACTTATGGCTCACAGATAACAAAAAAATTATGTTGTGACATTGAAACTGTTGTCACAACATTAGACGTTTTACTGTGTAGTTGTGGTTTATATCAGTGCGTACGAAGCTCCCACTGTCAGTTTTGTACAAATAAAGAAAGGACGTAAACAATATACATAAAACAATCTAATGTGTCTGGGTTAAATTTTTACAAAATATTTTGGTACCAAAGCAATGAAGAGGACCGTCCGTATCTGTTGTTCATCGCATTCTCCGAATATTCCGTGTTCCACAGTAGGAGCGGCCACGCGTTGAACAACTGGCAATATTCATGATTTGCATTCCTGGCTTACTCCACTGAAAAAGAGGGGTGGGGGAGTGTGGTTTTCCTTATTAGCAGTGCCCTTACTTGTACCTGTTACGATTGCAGCATGAAGAGTGACGCCAGGTGTGACAGAAATTCTGCCAGTGGATGTTATTAAAACAAAGTTCGTAAACGATTAGAAATATAACGCAACAGTCACAAACTTACGAATCTGCAGAAACTCGTGGGACAACTGGTTCTGGTTGATAATGATGTTGTGGCAGTCCAACAACATCTGCCGTCAGTAAATCCCCTCCCCCTATCGCCCTGGCTGCAAGGGAGGGCGAAGAGGAATCGAGCTTATCGAAGGTGGGTGTGAACGCGAAGTGTGGTGGGCATCGAGGCGAAAGTAGACACAGTCGGCGACGGTCTCCCCAGGACGGTGGTCCGAGATCTGGATTCCCAGTACAGCGGTCCGNTTGCCACTGTCAGAATAAAAGAAGAAGGTAAGCTATTTGTTTGCAAATACAGAAAATAATGAACAATGTTTTAATAAAATAGAACTCACTGAATAACAAAGTAAATAAATAAGTAAATAAATAAATACACTGATATAACCGAGAGAAAATATTGACGACCAGTCGCGAACATACTCGTTATCATGTGTGTGTGTGCGTGTGTGCTTGACGGTGTGCGTGTGTGCTTGATGGTGTGCGTGCTTGTGTGCGTGTGTTTCAATAACGCGCCGTGCACGTTGCTCCCATCTTGAAGTTAGGGTCAGAATGCACGAGAGGAGGCGAAAGCCTTGCGAAGCTGGCAAGCCTGGCCCCAGGGACACACAAGTAGATCCCGGCCAACGCCGGGGCGAAGTTTGGGCGGTGAAGTATAAGCCCGGTGCACACAGACACCTTTCGTGACTAAGAAGATCACTTTCTTAATTACTTGAGCACCACAACTTTCACAGCACTTGAGTCACGTGAATGGCCACTGAATACGATAGTGGCTAGCATACAAAAATTTTGCATGCTGGCTAGTGCCATAAAGAANAGTCACGTGAATGGCCACTGAATACGATAGTGGCTAGCATACAAAAATTTTGCATGCTGGCTAGTGCCATAAAGAAAAGGTAAAATTTTAATAAATTGTAATTGCTTTATGTTCATAATAGATACATACTTAAATATTTAATATTTTATAGCGTATTTAGTTGCTAGACTGTTATATTCATCTTTGTAAATGCTGTTCACGGTAAACGGAGCACTTTTGAAAGCCCTGCTTAAGATCTACTTGTATGCCCATCGTGTATTCTTCCACCACGTGTGATTTACAATTAACATCGCCGTGGGCCTGATCACTTTAGTAATGCGTCGGTCAATTGATACTGTAAATTTATGGAGGAGGTAAATATTTTACAAATTTGCTCCATGTTACACTTATATGCATCAAAAAAACAGTAAGTGAATGAATTAATAATTTCAGTAATAACAAAAGTTTACCTCTCACTACATTAATTCAACGTTGAAACATGAAACTATTTTCCCTCCGTCGTTACCAATTTTATTTGTTGCATGCAAATCAGTTTGCGTCTTAAAATATATGCAGGTAGGGACAGTAAAATGTTTCAAAAGTTGATTTCAAAAGTGCTCACTTTATGGTGAACTATATAAATAGATGAACTGTACACATTTGTAACCTGTTGTTTGTGCACTATCTGGGAGCGAACAAAGTAACGTTTTAACCTGATTCTGTTGAACTATATACTTTGATACTTGAAATGTCTAACTGAATGAAAAAAAGGCGTCGAGGCCTATTAAAATTAGAAAGTTTTTTTTTGCGATAGCATAATCCCTGCATACCACAAAAAACTAAGGAAGCCCTTGAATAATTACTCAAGAGGTGAAATGGTACATCCTCAAAATACAAGACTGCTCCTTCATCATGTCTTTTAATCCATATACGGATTTTCCTATTTTTTAACTAACTTAATGGCTTGCGCTACGTTAGAGCACAAATTACGCCCACAATTTCAAATATAACTTCAATATCAGAAACTCCAAATGTTACTGACACACATTATTGCCAACTAGGGCCGCGTGTATGGGTCAAACAAATTTTTGCATGCTAGCTAGCATGCACGTAAATGTTTACTTCTATGCTCGACTTCTACGTTCACCTTCTTGGGCAAGAAAGATGCCGTGTGTACTGGGTTATAGAATAATGTCGTGGGGATATAGGAGTGCTTCGAGAGTTGAACGATTGAAGAGATGTGAGTATGGGAAAGCGCCAGAATGCAAGGGCGGGGGGAAACGAGAGATCCCCAAGAAAACCCGCCGACCAGTGGCATCGTCCGACACGATTCTCACATGTGAAAATCCGGGAGAGACCTCGCCGGGAATCGAACCCAGTTCGCCTTGGTAGGAGCCGAGTAGTCTGACAACTACATCACCGTGGCCCCTGAGGGAGCACCTCGAGGAAACCCGCTGGTCATCGGCAGAATACGCCAGGGATACGCACGGACACTAAGGTTCAAACTGATACGAAACAATTAAAAATTTAAACGACCAACGCGAACACAAGTCACTAGGGTAAGATAAATACACTGAAGAGCCAAAAAAACTGGTACACCTGCCTAATATCGTGTAGGGCCCTCGCGAGCATACAGAAGCTCCGCAAGACGACGTGGCATGGACGAGACTAATGTCTGAAGGTACTCAGGAGGCATTGAAATCTGCGCCAATTTGAGAAAGGGTTGCAATTCTGTCACGTTTAATGATTCTCGTCAGTCGTCGTTTGTCCCGTTCGTTCACGATCTTTTTACGGCCACAGCGATGTCGAAGATGTGATGTTTTACCGGATTTCCGATATTCACTGTACACTCGTGAAATGGTGGTACAAGAAAATCCAAATTTCATCGCTACCTCGGAGATGCTATGTCCCATCTCTCGTGCGCCGACTATAACACCACGTTAAAACTCACTTAAATCTTGATAACCTGCCATTGTAGCAGCAGTAACCGATCTAGCAACTTTGTCAGACGCTTGTTGTCTTATATAGGCGCTGCCGACCGCATCGCGATACTCTGATTGGTTCCATACCTCTGTTATTTGCATATGCACGCCTATACAAGTTTTTATTTTTTATTTTTTTGGCTCTTCAGTGTAAAAGTAACTGTGGAGTATATTTTGAATTTCATCCATCAGTCAACGCAAGAATAATTGGTACAGTAAACCATTTTTGCTGATATCCGTGACTTGAATAAGACATAAATGTTGACTGGTTTACAAAAATAAAGTCTAATGTTCATGCAACAAAAAATTGCTATTGAGGAATTTCTTAAACGTTTATTCTGTAGTCAAATTAAAAATGTTGTTTCAAAGTTAACAATTTTAACTATTTTACATAGTCCTATATGACTTTAATGCAAATATACTGTTGAAGTGTTAATGTAAATAAAGCCTTTAAGTAATTTTGCTGCAACCGAAAGTTGTATTATGCTCAAAATAATGGGAAGAACCAAAAATATTTCTTGTTACTGCAACATTAAAGAAATGTCCAACCAACAAACATTTACACTAACTTGGCATTGTATAGTGGCGGACGGTAGTGAACAGCGATAACCTCGTAAAATTAAACCACTTTATTTAAATTTTAAAGAATTGATGTTACCATCTGTGTTAAATATTTTCTCATATTTTCTGTGCTTTAAAGAACACTGCTGCGTAAAATAAATTAAGTACAATTCTTTTGTCACAATAAACATAAAATCAACCAAAAAAATTACGCCTAGAAGAGGAAACTAACTCGCGTCCTCAGTGCTTGACGTTTTACAGTTTACGGGATCTGACGCCTTACTCACTACTCTATCTGAAATTGTGTGATTGTGTTTTAAATTATGGGTATTCAGAAGAATGCGACAAACTGCACTGCTCTTTTGTTACGTGGAAAAAGTTTATGTTGTTATGCATAATTGGCATACGTAAACTACTGTGCAATGTTTGAGAGCTCGTCTGAGATCGGGAGTTCAGTGCAGAGGTCCGAGATCTGGATCGCCAGTACAACGGTCCGAGATCGGGAGTCCCAGTGCAGCGGTCTGAGTGAGATCGGAAGTCTCAGTACAGAGGTACGAGATCTGGATTCCCTGTACAGCGGTCCAAGATCGGGAGTCCCTGTGCAGCGGAATGAGTGAGATCGTGAGTCTCAGTACAGCGGTACGAGATCGGGAGTCTCAGTACAGTGGTACGAGATCGGGAGTCCCAGTGCAGCGGTCTGAGTGAGATCGGGAGTCCCAGTACAGTGGTCCGAGATCGGGAGTCCAAGTACAGTTATCCGAGATCTGGATTCCCAGTACAGTGGTCCGATATCGGGAGTCCCAGTACAGTGGTCCGAGATTGGGAGTCCCAGAGCAGCGGTCTGAGTGATATCGGGAGCCCCAGTGCAGAGGTCCGAGATCGGGAGTCCCAGTACAGTGGTCCGAGATCGGGAGTCCCAGTACAGTGGTCCGAGATCGGGAGTCCCAGTGCAGCGGTGTGAGTGAGATCGGGAGTCCCAGTGCAGCGGCCGAAATCGGGATTCCCAGTACAGCGGTCCAAGATCTGGATTCCAGGTACAGTGGTCCGAGATCGGGTGTCCCAGTACAGTGGTCCGAGATCTGGATTCCCAGTACAGTGGTCCGAGATTGGGAGTCCCAGTACAGCGGTCCGAGATCGGGAATCTCAGTACAGCCGTCTGAGTGAGATTGGGAGTCCCATTGCAGCGGCCAAGATCAGGAGTCCCAGTACAGCGGTCTGAGTGAGATCGGGATTCCCAGTACAGCACTCGAGATCTGGATTTTCAGTACATCGGTCCAAGATCGGGAGTCCCAGTGCAGCGGTCTGAGTGAGATCGGGAGTCCCAGTACAGCGGTCCGAGATCTGGATTTCCAGTACAGTGGTCTGAGATCGGGAGTCCCAGTGCAGCGGTCTGAGATCGGGAGTCCCTATGCAGCGGTCTGAGTGAGATCGGGAGTCCCAGTACAGTTGTCCGAGATCTGGATTCCAAGTACCGCGGTCCAAGATCGGGAGTCACAGTGCATCGGTCTGAGATCGGGAGTCCCAATACAGCGGTCCGAGATCTGGATTCCCAGTACAGTGGTCCAAGATCGGGAGTCCCAGTGCAGCGGTCTGAGATCGGGATTTCAGTGCAACGGTCCCAGATCGGGAGTACACCAGGATGAGAGAGCGAAACAAGTGCCGGCTTTATGTTTTTGTCCTTATTTAAGATCTCCAGTCTCTTTACCATATCAAACTCCGACCCATATGTGTATATATATATATATATATATATATATATATATATATAATCCAGTCATAGTGTCCCATATATAGGAAGATGCATATTTTTTGAAGTTGTTTTTAATACACCTTTTAAAATTTGCAATTTTTCAAATTTAAAATTGTTGGATGTATGGAATAAAAAATTTCATAGCATAGAAAGCCATCTTAATCATTTATATATCTAAATTTATATCATAGCTATGAGTCATAATTATTTCTGTTCCCCTTAACTCTCCCGCTTATGTCACAAAACTTGCAACATTTTAATAAGTAAAAAGATTTTACAATAAAATGTTTAATATTTTAAGTATATGAAATAAGAATTTGTGTCCACAAAATTTTGTTTTCTCCCTTTAATTGTGTTGTCTGGAGAGGGGGGAAATGGTTACTGCACAGCTAACATCAAGTCTCAATCCTAGTTTTTGTATACACAGCTTGAGGCAGAAGAACATAGTTTTTAAATTGAACACCTCTTTAAAATCAAACGATTCATGGGTAAACAGGGTATAAACGGCGATATAACGTTTGCATTTGCAGGTTGATCCATTCAGAAATTATAACATTGCAACTAATAATACGATTGAAATAAGCGGGATTTCGTTCGGTCGACCATATAACTAAGATGCGAACATTACATTGAGTTGGCACCGCTCATGCGCGAGCCGTGGGTGGGGGCCCGCACCGACCTCCGGCTATTTTGTGGGTGGGTGGAAATTTCTGGGTAGTGTTATCTCGTGACTCCATTGTTGAAGCGCGCTGATTTTGGTGCCAAACGGAAGATCTCGTCTATACCTGTCGATTTAAGCCACGAAAGAAAATTATAAATTTCGTTACTTTCAGTTTATTCCCATATATCAGAGAAAATATCACCCGATTACGTAAAGTTGTCTACGTAAACCAACGGCCGTGTCCCCAACACACACACAGACATACTTCGAATTTTTAGGCATTTGGTTTCCTCAGGCATATTGTTTACTATCACATCTTACAATACGGAACGTAAACAACGTGTTTAAATTGAATGCAAGTCAAAGTCACTTAGTTATTTTACGGTTCTTGCGGCAGAAATGCTGCTAAGTGTTGGGACTAAAAAAAAAAATGGTGGTTGCACAGCTTGCATTAACTTTCCACTGAATATTTCGTATTTGGGCTATTCACAGTTAATTGAGCACTTTTGAAAGCCCTGCTCAGGATATTCTTTTCTTCTCATTGTGTAGTCTTCCGCTATATGTAAAATATTAAAACGATACCTCATATACATCCATTAAAAACGTTTGAACTACACACCACGAAGCTCAATGATCAATGATCTTACCTGCGGGTAAATGATTCGCAAACCGTTTTTCCGGTCTAGGACATGGTTGGTTCATAAAACTGTAGCCAAACATATATCTCAGAGCTCATTGGCTGTGACAACAAAAAAGTGTTGTTTCGTGCTTAAGTACAGCACGCATAATAACAATTTTTGTTTGCATTACCTGAAACTTAAACAATTGAAGTGGGTATGAAAGGTTCTAGAGCAGTGATATTTCTCAAAAGTTGATTTCAAAAGTACTCACTTGACCGCGAGCAGCCTTCACGTAAGAAAACGCAGCTAGNGTGATATTTCTCAAAAGTTGATTTCAAAAGTACTCACTTGACCGCGAGCAGCCTTCACGTAAGAAAACGCAGCTAGGGGAAGAAGCACTTATCTTCTAAAGCTCTATTTCAAAAGCGATCGATCATCCGTGAACCATCTGTAACGCGCCGCGGGAATGAAAGGCTTCTCGGAGAGTGCGAACCAGAAGCCCGGAGGGCGGGATTTTATCTCCTGTGGCACAGCAATAGTTCGGCGCCATGCTTTATTAATGCCGCTGCTGTGTTCGCCTGCCCGGGGAAGGAGAGTTACTGCGCCGAGCCACCAGGTTGTGCCGCGGCAGTTCCTTCTTTTTAATAGCTCCGCATCTATCATACACGGCCGCCCAGCCGTAGCGCCGAGATACCCTCGCTGAATTTTCCCAATTGCGACCCCCGGATGGGTACGAAAAGCGAGTAAGCTGCCGGGCGTGACTTGGGTACCTTGCAATATGCCTGGCGCTAGTAGTCCGGTCGAAAAGTGAAAGTCCGTGCATAATTTGGGGGGGAACTTTTTCTTATTACAGAAAGTGGTAGTTCAAGTCTTGTACGTGAGATTAAGCCAGCGAGTCACTTTTTTTTGGTCGCATTCAACCGCCATTATGGAAAATGGTGGCCATGTCGACATTTTTGGTTATAACCATCATCTCGGAAACTAAAAAAAAAAAAACTGCAAAATTAAAAAAAAAAGTCCTCAAAATCATTAGTTCTATAAGTTTAGTTATTGTGCTATAAGTCTTACCGTTTGCAATATATATGTAAAAATTACATAAACAAAAATTCGGAAAAATCCGACCAAAATGCAGATGATATCTATGTACAAGAAATCACACACAACCAAATGCGGATGACATCTATACACAAAATGTACAAAAAAGATTACCTTGGAGGAGAAGCGCTCGGAATAGCACGAAGCAAATTCGCAAGGCTGAATGGTAGGAAGCAGGTGCGTTTCTAGCTTATAATCAGATATTGGGAACTATTTTCCTTTTATCACTCCGCGGAATGTTTCTGACCTTTCTCCGTAAGTTCCCATCTCTTGTATTTAATATACACTAATTTTAACGAAAAATTGCAGTACTTGCATAACTTTTCAACAAAATAATTTTAGTACAGTTATGTAATTACGAGAAATAATGTATTTTGACATTGTTAAATTCGAATTTTTTTAAAAGTCAAAAAATTATTCAAAAATATCCTAAAATTGGCATTTCCCCTCCCATTAAGGCCCCCTTCGTGTGGGTCTCGATGACAGCTGCGAGGCGAACACTCATTGTTCGGAAAGCAGTACAATTCAAAGTTCAATTTCCGTGACAGCAAATAGGGAAACGATGCAGTAATTTCCCATTGGTCATGCACCTGTGAACATTGCCCGACGAATGGGGAAGCGTTATAGGCAATTTTCATTGGCTGAGAGGCAGCTCCGAACAAGTTGACACGAATGTCAATGCGGGCGGGGGCCCGCCCGTGGTGATGCGCGCGGCTCTGTACAAAGTTGAATTGCGCAACAGCCTATTGGGAAACGTGGTGGGTGCTCGCCGTAGTGGAAGACTTACCGTGGCAGGGACCTGGACGTGGTTCAGTACGAAGTTCAAGTTTGCAACGTCGAATGGTATAGCATGGAGGTGTCAGTTCGTGGTGGGTACCGCGCTTTTGGTGCTACATGGTTCAGTACAAATTCCAACATTTTTTCAACGACCAATGTTGAAGCATAGGGGAGGGGGGACAGACGATATGGTGCTAGGAACTTTTAGTGCAAAGTGCAAATATAGTCATTACAGGCGTGATTGACATAATAAATATTTATGCTAGAATTTATGTTTCAAGTGTGAAATATTCCAAGTCTTGTTAGCTATCGTGTAGCCCGCCGGACGGAAAGCGCTCTGTAGATAGCTGTGAGCGAGCCGCCGACTGCCTGCGTGTTCAGCAGGAAGAGCAAAGCACAACTCGCGGCTGCGAACTCGTGAGTACTGCACGTGGTACCAACCCACACCTGCCGTTTGAATTTATGTCCAGTGAGGTTATTGTTGCTTGTTTTATTGCCATTAAAGTAACAATTGGCATACTGTATAAGTCATACATTTGTTTGTACCAGGCAACAAAATATTTGATTGTGTAGGGACAAATATATATTTAGTTGCCCAAACCGTATATTTTGTTGAGTAAACAAAATTTTGAAAGAAACAAAATTAATACTATTGACCTGACAAAATACACGTTTTAATTAACAAAATCTCTGTGTTGAGCCAAAAGAAAATAGACCGTTTACAAAATATTTGGCTGAAACAATTTTATGTATTTGTTAGACCACTATTTAGATAGCCTTCCTACGAAAATGCAGCTCGAAAGATTTTGTTTGAAATGTTTGTGCCTGTTACGATAGTAACAGTGTTCGATTGATTGCTGCGTGATAATTGTATAAACATCGTAATAGGACAAGTTCGACAGGGAACTAAAAAGTAAAGCTGCAAAACTCTAAATATTAATTTCCGCACGTTGTTCAGTATTCGAAAGGTGTGCATTTAAAAACATTTTCATTTCATCAATAGTCACTTTAGCTNAATTTCCGCACGTTGTTCAGTATTCGAAAGGTGTGCATTTAAAAACATTTTCATTTCATCAATAGTCACTTTAGCTGAAGTTGCCAATACGTGTCTCTCGGTCGGCGATGATCTAGGATTGGATAGCGGACGGGCTTCCAATATTTTTTTTGCATTAACTGAAAGTTTTTAAGGTACGTAGAGCCAAACAAACCCTTAGTTGCACCAAAAAAAATCTTAGTTTGGGGCAACCAAATAACAAAATTATTTCGTTTTAAAAACAAAAATATTTTATTGCCTCTGTAGAAACAATAAATTTGGTTGCCCCAAACAAACTTTGTTTGATTGAACCAAATTTTTTTTTATCTCGGTATATACCTAAAAATACCACTATTTCAAGTGGAGCGAATAAATTCATCAGGTCCATGGCAATGTTAAATTTAAATATGGTGTAAGGATACAATGTAATCATAGAAGTAGATCCTAAANATTCATCAGGTCCATGGCAATGTTAAATTTAAATATGGTGTAAGGATACAATGTAATCATAGAAGTAGATCCTAAAGAGTTCTTTCAAAAGTTCTCATTTTACCGTGAAGAGTGTATGTAGTTTATTCGTGGTTTCTTCGCACTTTTAGAATCGGGCCTTTGAAATATCACTCCAAGTACGATGTGCCCGATTGTTTCCTAGATATGTCACGTATAACAACTTATGGTAACACAAAAAATTCTTTTTTTAAAATTAAATTGTACCTTTACTTAAATTTTATCAATACATTATAATATTTTATTTATAATTAATACGAATAAAAATAGTTAAAAAATGGGTTTTGTTGGTAAGGCCTAGTAAGAAAGAGTTCTGTACAATATTATTACACTGAGTGCGCAAAAATGCGGTGCGTTTCCCCTCTGGTGTAATACAATAGAGTTAGTCAAGCTTTATTTGCATTAGACGGAGGAATATCCTGGAAGTGGAACTTAAGCAGGGCTTCAGAAAAGTAAGAAGTAACAGTACATTGAGTATACAGGACGATTCACGAGGAGTTACCACAATTCGCAGAACTTATTCTTTACATCATTTAGAGCAAAATATGTCATATATATGGGACTTATTTCCAATATTTAGAGAGCAATTCGAAACATTTGAAAAATGACGAAATAAATAATAACCCTTTCAGAAGTAAATACAGTGATGTATTATAAGACCATATTGTTTACAGTTGGGCATCACAATGGCGTCTAACAAGCTTACAAAAGATGTTCAAAAATGTTTCCGTCTACTTCTATACATTTGGCCGCACGCTTATGAATCGCACGTGTTGCCCTACGTAGCTACACACGGCTGTCTTTTATTTCTGTAGCGGCATGCACGATACCCGCGCGTAGCTACTCGCGTGTTTGCTCAGTCTTTCGGTAAACGATATCCTTCATCCATCCCCATAATCTAGGAGTTTCCAATTGGTTGAATCACTCTGCGAATATTGGGAATAGGGCCCACATGCGTATGACATATTTTGGTCCAGATGATGCAAGGAACAAGCCCTGTGAGTGGTGGTAACTCCTCGTGAATCAACCTGTATATACTGCGTGGTGGGTGGCGCGACCTTGTCGACGGCGCTGCTGGACCCGGAAGCTAGAAACTGCTGTGGAAGCACGCGTGCCACGGCGTTACCGCGCAGCCGCCCCGGGCGCAAAGTAACTCCCAAGGCCTCCTTTACTTGGATTCCAGCCCGGTTCGCGCTCGTAAACCCGGGAATTTATTACCTCCCGTATCACGGGCGGCGGATAGCCAACTTCCACCCTCCACGCACAACCCCTAACCATCCCCCTTAACCCTTCCTCGAAATCCCTTTCTTATTCAAACTTAAGTCCCTCGGGAGTGAAGGAAGGGATTATCAGTCCTTATCCCACCCCTGCCATCCCCTCTCCAAACCTATTTTTTTTTTTTCGAAACCCCTTTACCCACCCCTTTGAGGCATATCGCGCGACAGCGAGAGACAAGGAAAGACACCCTTCTTTGCTTGGGAAAAGAAACATCTGCCTCTTGGAATTAGTACGTGAATGTCTTTTGAAAATTCTAGCTACCCTTAGCTGAGTACTTCCTCAAGATGATGCGATTGCGAAGTGCGCTCTGAAAATAAAAGCGCAGAGCAAAATATTGATTACTGTTACTTTTTTTNTCAAGATGATGCGATTGCGAAGTGCGCTCTGAAAATAAAAGCGCAGAGCAAAATATTGATTACTGTTACTTTTTTTGTGAGAAAATTCGACACTAATATATCTGTCCTCATGCTGCCGGGGGGATTTTTTTTTGTGTGGCGTTTTCTTAAATAGCCTAGGGTATTAATCTCATTTAACTAAAACGCATGTAACTGCAGGCAAATATCAAAAATGTCAAATGTTTCATTTCAATAGTTTATTGTCAACAAGTTCAAATTTTGCAAAATGCATAAATTTTCTGTTTTATCCAGCTTCGCCTTAAATTTAATGTCACTTAAGACACAGTTTACAGGATTTATTTCAGATAAACATTTTATTACAGTGTTGTCAGAATTTATAGCGTTTCTTTTTAGCACTATGCCATGTTTGAATTTCACAATTATTTTTTTTAATTTTTGTAAAGAACAGACGTGAGATGATACAGGATTGAGATGTAACTTTCAATATGTCATAACACTTTTTTCAAGCATTCATCACAGACGAAAACCACCTCATCAGAGTGCCATACTATATAAGAAAAAATCCGAACATGAACATCAAGAAACTATTATAGATAACAGCATTGCAATTTTCTTGACATTACGCTCAAATATTCAAAGTTTCACGTTGTACGGCGAAAATATTGCGGAACAGAAATATGGGTAAGGACGAAAGCGCGTTAGATGCGCATGCCAGCTTCGCCCTTAACGTTCCATTTAATCCTGGCCTTAAAAAAGCAATCCCTAACAGGTCCTAAACGCGTAATTATATTTAATGCCTAATTTATTCAAATGTAAATTTTTAGTTGATTAAATGAAATATACGTTGATCGAAAAGAAGGCTTATTAAAGCAATGTACGTGCAATTGCGTCCTTAAACCCACGGAAACCAACAATCAGTTTACAGGTAAGCCCGGATAAAACTGCCAAACATGTTCAGAAAATATCCGTAAAAAAAATGNGAAACCAACAATCAGTTTACAGGTAAGCCCGGATAAAACTGCCAAACATGTTCAGAAAATATCCGTAAAAAAAATTAACAAGACTCGGTGATTTCTTCCCTTCCATAAAAGATCGGGCGGGCACTTTCAAGCGTGTTAAAAGAAGGTTTTCGCATGCGAAATCAGCAGGACCTGCAGACAATCTGAGGAGATAAGAAAATCTTGAAAAATTCCAATAATTTCCTCGGAGACGAACAAATTCTTTTCCGTTTAAACTCAGCGGAAATTGTATCTGGCAANTGAAAAATTCCAATAATTTCCTCGGAGACGAACAAATTCTTTTCCGTTTAAACTCAGCGGAAATTGTATCTGGCAAGTTTACAACTGCTGAAATACTGCCCAACGTATAGTTGTAGTTAGGTTTAGCTGCGTTTCGTGGTCCCTTGAGCGCGCCAAGATTCACAACCAAACAAAACTAAACTACCCACAAACTACTGTCTGCTCGCAGTATCGTCCCAGTTTTTGAATCAAACTTTTGAAAAATCACCCCATGTATAACGTGTTTGGTTGTTTCTTAACTATGACGTGTATCTCAAGCGTTGTATGCTCACGTTCATATTATAACTAATTAATTTTTATTAACTTAAAATTTTTTTGATAATTTAAATATAAATAATAATATTTTATTTATTAATAATATAAATAAAATCAGAGAGAATTCTCCACTCTTGGTTTCTTCAAATGTTTTGAAACAAACCTTTGAACAATCGCCCTAGGAGTAAAATGTCGAAATGAGTTTTAAATAACTTGTAAATCACAAATATATAAAAATTTTATTAACTGTAAAGTATATTTTTGAATAAATGAAACAATAACTTAGTTTCTTATATAACTTGTAATATTTATTTCGTATTCAATACGAATTAAAAACAGTGAGAGTAGCGTGTTGGCAACGGCTAGCAATAAAAAGTTCACCGTTAAAATATTGTTTTAACCTTTTCTTTTTGGTATGCTACTTGTAAGTTAAACGTTGCCTATTGAAAAATTTAAATTTTTAGGAAGCACTAATGGCAAGATATTTTATTGTTAATATTATAAATATCAGCGCAAAACACGGTGCATAGGCCATAGTGACATTGAGTGTTTTTTTTTTTTTCGCCCAAGGAAGAACTTGCATAGGCGGAACAGTGCTTGTCACTCTTTCTCTCCCTCGCCACCCCCCTTACCCTAGTAGGGTTTCACAGCAATAGTAGTAACAGGAAAATTCTATTTTTTTTCTTTTCATTTTAGCATATTTCATACTTATTACAACAAAAAAAATGATTTTTTTTATTATTTAAAACTGAAACGAGATTTTAGTGTTTGAATACTTATTATTATATATTTTGGTGTTATGGCAGGACGTGTACTAGTCCGAAGTTGGCAGAAGTGGCGGCATGTCATGGCGTGTGCTTTTTGCTGAACGAAATGTTAATTTTTGGTCCTGCGAAAATTACTTAAAATTACTACGTCAAGGTTGTACACGTTGTGTTTTATAAAACTACACAAGTTACGACGGTGTGATGAGTCTGTGTTTCCACGGCAGGAATAAATATACTGTAAGGTGTGTCGTGACCGGTGCGTCTGAAAGAGTATTGTTGCATCTCCGTTATCCTGGGTCTGTGTGTGTGTAAGAGAA